>CABFPE010002247.1:0-15751 GCA_900660155.1 Hofstenia miamia
ATATATATATATATATTCCAAGCTTAACAAAGCATGCAAAAATATCATTGATATGTGAAATTCCAAACCCTAAGCAGGAACCGCTCCCACAGACTTTGTGTCCTGTAATATTTTCACGTATTGATATCGGCCCCATATTGCTCCATGATTTATATACTATATTGTCCTACTCAAAAAAATCCTGTTAAAAGAGCTATTTGATATTTCCTATTTACCCCGATATTTTTATGACAATTTTCACAGCAATACACCATACCACCACTGCCAATTATTTTGAATCTCTTCCTGCTCAGAAGATATAGAATTATTTTTTCAAATGTTTTTCCTGTCCAAATATCTGAAGTGTGCATTCAATTACCCGACTTGTATTTTTGTTGCGTTTAATTGAATTACACATCTTAGTTTAATTTTTCTAAAAACTTTTCCGTAATTCCATCTTTGTTCTACGTACAACATTGCAATTATTTCAAATAATCTCATAGTTTACCACTTAATATGTCCTAGTAAACCGCTATTAGAATTATTTAGTAAAATATAAGTTAAATTCAGAAAACATTTATAAAACTGAATCAGCTATAATTACAGTTGATTATTGATAAAAATATAGCTGATTTCCTAATCAAGTTATTAAATGCTGATTCCCGAACATTGATTTTAAAAAGACTTCTAAATGATTACATAAAATTCCATTACATTTTTATAATTATTAATCATTTTAATTTGCATTAGAGTTACTATTGTTTATGCACGTTTTGAAAACAGGTTTGTTTGGTTCGAGTTTGTAGGTCCAATCCGTTAATATGCTAAGATAAAAAAATTGATTTTCTAATACATCTAAGTAAGATAATTCCTTAAGTATTGATTATATTCATTATTAAATTTAAGTTTTCTGGTCTGAAATTCTTTTTTTCTCATCCGAAATGGAATTACTCTTGCTCCAGATTTAATCCATCGTGTTTGGAATTTAACTTCTCTTGTTCGAATTTGAATGCATATTGTTCAAAATTTGATCTCACTCGTTCGAAATTAAATGTGAATTGTTTATATTCTTTTAATGAATTAATATATTAATAGCAGAAAATACAATAGACAATGAATAATATAAATTTTAATTGCTTTTGCTAATAGAGGTTTAGATGGTCCAACCGGCCAATCTCAAGATATCATAGTAAATGAAGGCAACATCGCCACTGGTACTATTGCAATTCATTCCTTTCCAGCTGCAAATCTAAATTGCTCTTCTACAGCCTTCACTATTTCTGAAAATCTATTTGCCTGGAATATACAAAATGTTTCAAGAGATATGGATCAAACAATGTACACATGCTATGCCTACAATTACAAAACCAATGTTTCCAAATCTTCATCAATAACACTTGTTGTGCACTGTAAGTTGATATTTTAGCAAATATTTTACTAACACCTAATTTTCAGATTCACCAGAAATTGAATTTATTTTGTCGGAAACACATGTCATTGAAGGAGACAGAATGAATTTTACTTGTTCTGTCATTCGATCAAACCCTGAAATTGCAAATTTAACTATTTCTGCGGTGACCAATCACAAATCTCTTTTAAACAGTGACGTATTAAACTACGAACTTAACGCAAGTAGATACATGAATGGGGAAGTCAATTGCAAAGCAGAAAATTCAAAGTTTGAAACAATAGTGAAAAGAAATCTTGTTGTTTACTGTAAGAATATTTCTTCTTTATCTTTCTAACATTTTGCTTAGATGTTGATTTTAAAGTGAAGACTACACGAAATAACACTGACCATTCAATTTTCACATACTTCCTTTCAGAAATTATTTCTTTACCCAGTAACTACACAGTAGCTTTGTACAAAAATGACACACATCAATGGAACTACACAAACATTGAAAATATCACATTTTCTCTTCCTCTTTCAAATGTTTATTATGAATATATCTTAGTGGCTTCTAATGAATTTACCTCTAAAGAAGTAATTTTGGAATTTAAGGTTTTACAAATTGGTAATGTATCAAATGGTTAATAGTAGTGATTGAAATTTGTAACTTTAGATAAGAAAAGCAGTTCAGGGTTTGTTGCAATTGCAATTTCTGGTGGTACCTTCACTTTTATTTTAATTCTTATTGCAGTTGTAATTCTTGGAGGATTTCTTTTGATTAGACGTAAATATATTTTTTTACTATTCCTTTATTCTTTGCTTAGGACATCCATTTTCTAAAGGTGATAAGAAACTTTGTTTGGCAAAGATGAAAATCCATATGCAACAGGTACTGTAAAACTCAATATTTTCACACCTTTAAAAGTTCGCGAATTTATATTCTCCAATTCCTAAATTGAAACTTATCGTTATATGTGTCAAAAAGTTGCGTTTAATGCTATGATGTTATCAGTGCAAGTTTTGTGTCATATTTTAAATATGTATGTACTTATACTTACATTTGATGCTAAGTACCTGAAAATCAAGAAATTATATTACTTTATTACAATTTGCCGAAAAAGGAAAAATGTAAACTTACAAAAAATTTTAATTGCACCTACTCAAAGCAATGTAAGAATATTTTATGCAAAATGTCAATTTTGAATAGTTTGAAAAATTGTAAAACTCTTTTCTACTTTATATAATTTTATGCTCATCAAAAAAAATTAATTCAAATTCTATTCAAAATTGAAATTTTTAATTTAAGCTTATAATTGCTAACGTTATGACCAAGTTACTAAAGAATATATAGGATGCTTTTAAAGCTATCGATAATACTGAGTAAATTAGTAATTACATGTTTTGTAATGCAATTCATTATCAATACTAGCAGTATCGTGTTGTAATTGATGTTGTTTACTATGCTGAATGCATTGTTATGCATCTGTGCAAAGCACTTGGGTCTGTAGAATCTTATGTGTTTTATTATAATGCAATAGCTTTGTAGTAGTTTATTCATTGTTATTTAATAAATTTGCTAATGATAAACTGTTATATGCAGTTAAAACGCACTGACATATTGTATTTTATTGTTTTAAATGATGCTGCAAATAATTCAATATTGCTGTGACGGTCATTAACTTATCTTTTCGGACATCCTCAAAGTATCTTATTGCCATACAATCTCAAACCCATCTGCTGAGACATCCTGAGAACATCTTATTGGGACATATGGGGTCTTAATGAGACATCCTAAAGTTATTAATTTGGACGGCCATTATGACAGATTTAGGATCGTATTAGGATGCATTGCGATGTTCTCGTGATATTGTTACGATGGCAATTTTGTCGCAGTGAGATCTTCTTAGGATATCGTAGGATATTTACTGTAATTTTAAATTTTGTTCAATCGCAATTTTAATATTTTATCCAGTAGTATTGCTAAAACCTATTATGATTTCATGAAAAAATTTTAACTGCTCAAAACTCATGAATTAATTAAGAAATCCTAAGTCTGAAAACAGCAAGAACAGAGAAGTTTCTCTTCCTCCTTTTATAATATGATCTATTCATACTAATCTTTGATCTTGCCAACCATACACATTAATTAGGCTTAAGCATTCTGTATACTGAAAGAAAATTAGTAAGATTAAATGCTGATCTCATCGTTTTCTGAATTGAAATTAAGTCTAGACCCATATTCGCTGTGATTTGCAGTTTGGGTTAGAAAATGGGAAATTACTTGTCTTGAGTTTGTGTCTGGGTCCGGTTTTTAGTAAATGTATTTCTATTCACAAATGAAAATATATAGGTAATCACTTCAGAAATCAGATCATAGGGAAATTTTGTTCAATACCACTTCATCTAGTTTACATCCCTTCAGTAACCCAAGCTTTGCATGCTCAAAGCACAGATGATTGCGTTTGTCTATAAGAAGCTAAAGTTAACTTATGATCTGTTTTAGTTCACCTTTTACTTTTTCAATTTAGAGTAATAAAAATTACATGCTCATGGATGCTCTTTTGTAATTTCTAAAGAAAAATACAGAATCATATTTCAAACTATTCTCTTATCATACCTACATTAATTCATGAAATTGGTTGAGGGCATGAACTTTGTTTGAAATATTCTTCAAAAACTAACATTCTTGCTATTTATATATATATATATATACAATTATATATATATATATATATTAGGGTGGTCCTTAATATATGAAATATGACCGATACCTTTATGCACACCTTCATTTTGTTTTATCCTGGAACCTAATGCTTGTGATGCAATTTGAGCCAAATCAAATAAGATTTAAGGGTAGCTCAATACGCTCAAAAATTGTGGTACACAGTATATGTAGTATTTTTTCTATATTGTGTCAGACTTCGCCTCCGTAAAGCGCCATTTATCCAATCCACTTTCTCTGAAAGTAAGAGAAGCTATAGACGGCTGTTTATTGCCAAACCTGATGAACAAAGCAAATTAATTGAAAACTTTTATCTAACTTCAAATCTGAAACACTGAACAATGTAAGAAAGCTATATAAGAATATAGAATGTCAAACCAGCCAAACTGAGCAACGATTTGAAATTTACAATGGTTTTTTACATCTTGATAAATGAAGAAGGTATTGACGGAGATGTGGCTGCGGCAGTGGTGGATGTACGCGAAGAAACTTAATACGTACACTAAATGGACCATGACCTTCATCGCGGAATCAAATTCCTGTTCCATGTTCCCTGAGTGCATCAATCATGCCTGATGAATGGCAAAGACAATTTATTCTAAGTATATTTTGTGAAAGGAATAAAACAATCGAAGGAGAAAGATGCATCGAAAGCCCCACAGTAGATACATTCATAATTTTCACCGATTTCACAACACGATGTTCAAAAGCATTATTTCGAGATTTTCATCTCTCGGGCTCCTTCCTTTCTGTAAATCCCTCTAAATGGAAAGACTTGGATTATTTTGAACGTGCAAGGAGACGTGTCTCTCTCTGTGTTTTACAAATGATAACACAGAACAAAGTGTTAACCATATTCAAGAATTTAATGGAAGACTGAAGCAAGATGAAGAGCAGCTCCAGTATTGAAATTGAAAGCTATACCCAAACTGTTCCAAGGAAATAACCCTCTCACAACTAAAAAGATAAGATTTGCAAATGTTTCTTTTAGATGTTTCTTATGTGAACCATAGCAAAAAATATAACGTACAATTATCTTGATTTACATTGTGATAAACTGTTAAGTAGATAATCATAAGGCTAAAATCAAGGAAATGTATTAAAATATAACAGATAAAATCAAATATTTGAAATTAAGTGCAAAATGTATGAAGTATCGTAGAAAGTACAGAGAGAAGGTTTGATTAAGAACAAATACATGTAATAAATTTCTTACTGGTATATATAATATATGAATGTGATATTCGTCGCCAATAAAGAGCAAAATTAAATATAAAAATGAGATCATTGCTTTGTTCGTCAAGCCTGCAATAAACAGTCTTCTATAGCTTCTTTAACTTTTTTAGAGCAAGTGGATTGGATAAAGAAAGCTTTGATAAGGAAGCCAAATCTGACATAATATAGGAAAAATGATGAGATACTATTTATATTGTATAACACAAACTTTAAGTGTGTTGAGCTATCCCTAAATCTTATTTGATTTGCCTCAAATTGCATCACAAGCATTTAGTCCAAGGATAAAACAAAATTAACCTAACCCCATATATTCAACATGTATATATATATATATAAAAATAAATATATATATATATATATATATATTCAATAGTCATTATTAATTTTAGCAAACAATGCTGTCCAAGATGGGAGCTCTAACGAAAATCCCTATGCAACTACAGCAGGTATCAATTACTTATTCATAATAGTTATTTTCACCTTAATTTACAAAAAAATTGTCAGTATCTTTCTGCAATATATATTTATATGCACAAAATATATTATTCCAAAAAATTTCTAAGGTAAAGCTGGTGGCAGTCAATTTTCCTTACTACAGGCGAAATTCCAATGAGAGAAATGATATTGGCTAAGTTCTAGTTATATTTCAGCCAGTGGTCAATTTTAAAATGAATAGCTATAGGTGATGCAACATTGGTTCGACAACGTCAATGAACATTTATTTTACTTTAAACGACTTATGATTTTAGTTCACTTTATTAGTTTATAAGAATTGTTAATAACTTTTCTTGATTTGCGGCAATATACTTATATTTTTTGATGTACCAATTTTACTGAATGTACAATGAACATATATTTTGGTTTTGACTGGTTGGCCGCGATTTTTATATATCTAATAGAGGATTTAAAGGATTTAAAGAGAGAGAAAGCAATTTGTTCTCTTTACTTGCAAAATTCTTTCAACTGAGGAAAGAGTGTTCATTGTGCTTCAAATAGCAGAACTTAAGTCCGTCACACTGGTTCAGCGAGCGTGGAGAAAAAACTTCGATATGCGTCCACCAACAGAAAAAAAGATCACTTGCACGTTCGACCATCTTGTATCAACAGGATCTTTACAGGAGGTGCCAAGAAGATGAAGTTCAAAAAACGAAAGCAATGCTATGGAAATAGAAAGTTGTTGCGATCATAACCCATCTTCTTCTACACAAAAAGCGGCGCAGATACACAATGTTTCACCTACGACTGTTCACAAGTTTCTTAGGTCGGCAGGAA
This sequence comes from Hofstenia miamia, assembly GCA_900660155.1. Lineage (NCBI taxonomy): Eukaryota > Metazoa > Xenacoelomorpha > Acoela > Hofsteniidae > Hofstenia > Hofstenia miamia. The sequence continues at coordinate 6,603 of CABFPE010002247.1, forward strand.
TGAAAGCCTACAAATTCCACAACACCTAAGCTTTGTTCGAAAATGATCATGTGGCCCCTCTGTCAACAACTTTTGACTTGATTGATAATATCCATCTACAGAACTTTTGTTTTTCTGATGAGGCGACTTTCCACATAAGTGGGCATGCTCGCAAACACAACTGTCCTAATTGGGATTACGAAAATACTAATGTAATCTACAAAGTGGTTCATCAATCACCTAAAGTCAGCGTATGGTGTGCAGTGAGTAGAGGAAAGCTGTTTGGTCTGGAATTTTTTAGATGGGACTGTGACAGCAGAGAAATATCAAGACATTTTGGAGAATTATTTTGTGCCACAGCTCAGTCGACGACAAAGAGCAACTCTAATTTTCCACCAATACGGTGCTCCTTCACATTGGAAACTCCCTGTTCGTTCTTTTTTGAATGTGATTTTCGCGAATCGGGAGGGCCTTAATTTACACACTGTATATTAAAAATAGAACAGCGATTACTCTTTGTGAATGCACTTACATTTGATGTTTCAACTGCAAAAATTATGAAATAAAAACAAAATTTCTACAAATAACAAACTCAATTAAATCATCAACATAATTGGAAGTATAAGTTCCTGATAGTGTTTTGCAACCAAAAAATATATAATTGTCATTTTGACCAACTGTCTCATTTCTAGATTTATTTAGTAATGTGAAGAGTTCAATAGGTTTTATTTTCTATGTTAATAACCAATATTACTTTGCCTTTTTTAAATTGTGACTATGCTATATTCAAGTTTGAACGTCTAATGTTAAAGTTGAAGAACAAAGTAGTTGAAGTGATACAAGATTCAACTGATTGACAGACTTAGAACATGAATTATTTATTCATTATCAAATTGATTAACATATTATTAAGTTTCTCCTTAAATGGTATGTGGATTTTATTGCTTTGTTTTAGGGATTAAAGAAGAAAACCCCTATGCAAATTCAATTCGTATGTATTTCAAGTTTTACAACTCAATCAAACAATTGATCTTTTAAATCTCATCTGTACTAGCAGAGATTTCACTATTATCATTTTATATTATTTATTATATCAATTTCATTCCGGTTGTTTATCATAGTTTTAAAAGCTCATCAGTATTTAGGTCTAACAGATAATTCTCAAAAGCCTTCAGGTGTGTATGTGTTTTAATAAAATCACAAAAATAAATATTAGAGCATTTAATAAAATATTGATCATTGATTTTAGCAATTGAGCTAATTTGTTGAAAATAACATTGTAGAAATGCAAAATTTCAGAAATCTACTCTTACCATTATTAGCGCTTATTTGCTTAGACAAATTCTAATTCTTTTTTACCAAAACAATCATTTTAGAGTTTTGACAAATTCTTAATGCCTTATTTTTGTTGGGGTTTTGTGGGGAAATTTTTGAAGATATATTGCACATCTTAAAGGTGTAGGATTTTGCTGCACTAGCATTATTCAAAATATATTTATATGCACAGTAATGTGCCAAACTATTCATTTTCTTAAATATAATCATCAAATTTCCTTCAATATTTAAGTAAAATTCTATTTTAGAATTATAAATAAGAAATAATTTTTCATTAATTACATTTTAATGTTATTGATTTTTTACAATACAAAAATAATAATCGTAGTAAAGGATCAATTTCTATTATATATAAAATGTTTATGATAATACCAAATTTCATTTTCAATGGAACTTATTGATTTTATATTAAAATTACAACTATGAATAATTTAATGCGAAATTTTAAATTATCTTAAAATGCATTTCAGTTAAAAATGATCATATTTTCATATTTAGATTCCTCTGGAATGGACCACGACTATACCACAATTGGTAAGTGAATTTCATGAGATGCTTTAACATTTCTTTTTAAGGTGACATTTCAAATCCAAATAGTCACATTTACCAGTCACCAAGTAAGTTTGTTTATACCTAGCTAATGTCTAAATACATCCACTTAGATGTAACTACGACAAAAATAGATGAGCACATCAATAATGAAGCAGGTTTATAATATTTTAAAAATAAAGTAATTTCTTAAATATTTATGCAAGCATTTTTTCTAGGAAAAGAAAAGGAAGCTCTTGACATTTCAAGCACCAACTATGACTCAGGTAGTTCTTAGTACTATTAATTTATATAATTCAAATATTATATTTAGATCTGATTTTTGAAAAGGAATATTTATGCTTTGAAGTTTCTATGATATTTTGCCTATTTTAAGGAAATTATGCATGGTTTATATGCTTGAAAAATCTGTGAAAGTGTTTCACATATTGTCTTTTCATGTGTTTTAACAAAATAAAAAATTTTTGTTATAATTAATTCTGCAGAATTGAGAAATTTGGAATTAAGAAAAATTCAATTGTTACAAATTCTGCTCAAACATTCAAAATCTCATTGATTTTTTTGGATGATTAATGGATATGTACACATAATTTGCTTATACTACTGAAAACATATTAGGTCATAGTCTTTCACACAATATCATCATTGAACGCTGGCAAAGGCATGCATATCCATTTGCCAAATATAACCACAGCTTCATAGAATAATGTCATATCAATTATAATAGGTAGTAGTTGCAAAGAATATATAGTACAGAGACTTTGAAGTATTCTAACATTTAGAAGTTTGAATTTGAAGAGCATGCTTTTTATTGATTATATATAGTTCTGTCAAAACTGACGGAATTCTTTTTATTGATAACATTGTTTTAAAGCATTAAAATTAATAATTAGATATTAGAATGTTTCATTATATTTAGGAAATTCAAAACTATTCTTTGAATATTAAAGCATGACTTTTATTGAACATTTTGACTTCTTTAATGGCCTTCTTTTTGGCCTACATAATGTCTCCATTATCAAAATGCAGGTTGTACAAAAATGTGAATTTCATGTAAGATAAACTAATAGTTTGGGATGCAATCAGCACATGTCTCCCATTATATTAGTGATTCACTTGTAATTAATAGCATGTTTCTGACCTGATTAAATATATTGCCCCTATTATCTACATTATAATGTTGTGATTATTTCAGTTCATTTGGATCAACTTTTCTATGAAAATGTTTAACAATTTAATACTTATCAATAATGATTACAAATCTTTTGCAATCCTAAAATCAATGACCTATATAATCATCAATATATTTAATGAATTCATAGCTGAAGACACAGAACCTGCTAGAAATTCTTTTAGTAATTACTTTTTTTAAAAAAACGATGAAATATCATATACTTTAAAAAAATTCACAATTTTATTTAAAGTTAATTAGATATTATTTGTATAGCTTTAAGCCACAATGACTCCTCATTGATGTGGTTTGGATAGTGTGCTTACTAAACTTAGTAATGAATTTGGAAATGTACTTTATTAATGTATAAAATATTCCTTAAAATGGATATGCAGAATTACACCTACACAGTAACAATTATATGTAAGACATCTTGTATTACACTAATCTCAAAAATTTCAAGAAGTATTGTTTGATATGTTTGATAAGTATCGTGATAAAAATTGGACACTTTTTTGAAGATAATAATTCTTGGAATTTTTATCCAATGATGAGATTTTCATTATCAATTAATCTGCTAAGATTTGCAAGCTGTACCGAACTATTTTAAAATTATACCGTTTCAAACCGAAAATTTTCTCAAAGAATGGGTAAAAAGCAAAACGGAAAGTTTAAATTAATATTCATTTACAAAACTTAAATCTCTAAAACCGGAATTTATTTAAAAATACGTGAAAAACTTTATGCAACTGCTAAGGGCTCTCCTCTTATCCTTCCCTTTCTGTGCACTGCTTTGGCCACAAACGGGAATATACAAAATTTCTTAAATTTCAACAGTGCATTTACGTATAATCATGTAGTCCATTAGTTCGAAATTTTACAGACCTCTGCTTATTCACTTTAGGAAAAATACATTTTTCAAACTGTATGCCACCTTATGAATCATCCTGTATTATACAGCATCAGCTACATAAAAAATTTGGACATATATAACTCTTGAGTATTTGAAAGTATATTTAGAGCATTGTGAATATGATCCACCTTTTGTATTCGTAAAGAATAAATACCCAAGATTTCCTGAATTTCCTCTTGTTGAAGAGCATTTTGTGGAGGTGATCGCTGTGTACAAAGATCCTGATTACATGAACTAAAAACAATTATGTGTAAACTTTGTAAATAGGTTTTAGAGTGTTTCAGTTAATGTGTTTAGAACAGCATTTGTAATAATATTTTATACATAATTTTTATATAAATGCTTTCGTTTCTTTCTAATTTTGACACCTGATGGCACATTGTACCATACCCCCTTTGCGTACACCACTATCTCTGTAGACAAAATATTGGAGCCAATCATGTAACAGTAAATTTCAGATTCAAAATTTGAATCCAAAAATTGAAAAGAAATCAATCGCTGATAACTTATCTTTTTAGGAACGTATTTTTAGCTAATTGAGAAGAGGTAGTCAACGAATTTATTGTATTTGTATACTTAAGCCACTTACTACCATCGCAGGTAGTGAGAATCTTCGAATCATTTATTTGTTAGATTATGCATGTCCAGAGTTTGCTACATTACCAGTCTTCCTCGATCATCAACTTCAAATGATTATAAATCGTTGTTGAAAAATCATTTCTCTCTCTCTCTCTGCAACATTTTCATATAGAATAACACCATATGATTAGCTCAATGAAAAGTAAGATGTATACGACATAATCTGGAATTCTCTTTTGCTATCAGGCAATGAATTTTTAGCCATATCTAAACTAAAGCTCAAACAAAGCTCCTTATTCTTACAGTATGCAGCGGAGGAGGTGGCTGAGAATGAGCTCTATATACCTTATTTCTCTTAATTGGCTCACCAGGGGTCATTATTTCAATATTCACACAGCTCGTACACATAATTTGATTATACTACTGAAAAGATATTAGGTCATAGTCTTTCACACAATATTATCATTGAACGCTGGCAAAGGCATGCATATCCATTTGCCAAATATAACCACAGCTTCATAGAATAATGTTATTTCAATTATAATAGGTAGTAGTTGCAAAGAATATATAGTACAGAGACTTTGAATTATTCTAACATTTAGAAGTTTGAATTTGAAGAGCATGCTTTTTTATTGATTCTATATAGTTCTGTCAAAACTGAAGGAATTCTTTTTATTGATAACATTGTTTTAAAGCATTAAAATTAATAATTAGATATTGGAAAAGAATGTTTCATTATATTTAGGAAATTCAAAACTATTCTTTGAATATTAAAACATGACTTTTATTGAACATTTTGACTTCTATAATGGCCTTCTTTTTGGCCTACATAATGTCTCCATTATCAAAATGCAGGTTGTACAAAAATGTGAATTTCATGTAAGATAAACTAATAGTTTGGGATGCCATTCAGCACATGTCTCCCATTATATTAGTGATTCACTTGTAATTAATAGCATGTTTCCGACCTGATTAAATATATTGCCCCTACTATCTACATTATAATGATGTGATTATTTCAGTTCATTTGGATCAACTTTTCTATGAAAATGTTTAACAATTTAATACTTATCAATAATGATTACAAATCTTTCGCAATCCTAAAATCAATGACCTATATAATGATCAATATATTTAATGAATTCATAGCTGAAGACACAGAACCTGCTAGAAATTCTTTTAGTAATTACTTTTTTTATGAAAAAACGATGAGATATCATATCCTTTCAAAGAAATTCACAATGATATTCAAATTCAACCCTATATGGACCAATTTATTTTGCATCTGGCTTTTATGCATTTTTCTATAAATTTAGGTTGATGGGGTTTTCTTTTAGTAGTTAATTTTTATTCTGTGCACTTGTCTTATGTAGCCACGGTTAGTGTCCCTTTCATTTAATAACCACATGTGAAAAAAAACATTCTGATTATATTTATAACATCAATGTTTATCTGTCACTGAGGAACGCATTTGCTCCATATAGGGTTAATTAGATATTATTTGTATAGCTTTAAGTCACAATGACTCCTCATGAATGTGGTTTGGATAGTGTGCCTACTAAACTTAGTAATGAATTTGGAAATGTACTCTATTAATATATAAAATATTCCTTAAAATGGATATGCAGAATTACACCTACACAGTAACAATTATATGAAAATCATCTTCTATTACACTAATCTCAAAAATTTCAAGAAGTATTGTTTGATATGTTTGATAAGTATCGTGATAAAAATTGGACACTTTTTTGAAGATAATAATTCTTGGAATTTTTATCCAATGATGAGATTTTCATTATCAATTAATCTGCTAAGATTTGCAAGCTGAACCGAACTATTTTAAAATATAACCATTTCAAACTGAAAATTTTCTCAAAGAATCAGTAAAGAGCAAAACGGAAAGTTTAACTTTATATTCATTTACAAAACTTATATCTCTAAAACTGGAATTTGTTTACAAATTCGTGAAAAACTTTATGCAACTTCTAAGGGCTCTTCTCTTATCCTTCTGTTTCTGTGCACTGCTTTGGACACAAACGGGAATATACAAAATTTCATAAATTTCAACAGTACATTTTCGTATAATCATGTAGTCTCTTAGTTTGAAATTTTACAGACCTTGGCTTATTCACTTTAGGAAAAATAAATTATTTCAACTGTATGCCACCTTATGAATCATCCTGTATTATGCAGTATCATAAAAAATTTGGTCATAAATAACTCTCGAGTATTTAAAAGTATATTTAGAGCATTGTGAATATGATCCACCGTTTGTATTCGTAAAGAATAAGTACCCAAGATTTCCTGAATTTCCTCTTGTTAAAGAGCATTTTGTGGAGGTGATCGCTGTGTACAAAGATCCTGATTACATGAACTAAAAACAATTATGTGTAAACTTTCTAAATAGGTTTTAGAGGGTTTCAGTTAATGTGTTTAGAACAGCATTTGTAATGATATTTTATACATAATTTTTATATAAATGCTTTCGTTTCTTTCTAATTTTGACACCTGATGGCACATTGTACCATACCCCCTTTGCGTACACCACTAGCTCTGTAGACAAAATATTGGAGCCAATCATGTAACAGTAAATTTCAGATTCAAAATTAGAATCCAAAACGTAAGCGGAATCACTTGAAAAGAAATCAATCGCTGATAACTTATCTTTTGAGGAACGTATTTTTAGCTAATTGAGAAGAGGTAGTCAACAAATTTATTGTATTTGTATACTTAAGCCGCTTACTACCATAACAGGTAGTGAGAATCTTCGAATCAGTAATCATTTCTTTATTAGATTATGCATGTCCAGAGTTTGCTACATTACCAGTCTTCCTCAATCATCAACTTCCAATGATTATATATCGTTGTTGAAAAATCACTTCTCTCTCTCTCTCTCTGCAACATTTTCATATGGAATAACACCATATGATATGCTTAATGAAAAGTAAGATGTATATGACGTAATCTGGAATTCTCTTTTATTATCAGGCAATGAATTCTTAGCCTTATCTAATCTAAAGCTCAAATAAAGTTCCTTATTTTTACACTATGCAGAGGAGGAGGTGGCTGACAATGAGCTCTATATACTTTATTTTTCTTAATTGTCTCACCAGGGGTCATTATTGACATGAAATCATATGAAATCCTGATGAAACGGTTTTAGGAATACATGATTCACACTCTGTAAAGTCGTTTACCCCATGATGTTACGTCCATTACACCAATATGCTAAAACATGCAAAATATTTCCCACTACTTGGTTCACATTGAAATACTTGGATACATACCATTTTATATTTCGACATTTTTATTAGTACATAAACCGCTGTAGTTCGCACAAATAGAGAATATAGGATGAACCGCTTATATAACCAAGAAGGTAAATGGATGCTGTTAAGACTGAATTTTCTTACGACAAGAAAGACGTCATATTCTGTGTTGTTTAAAGGACTGTAAAACGACTCGTCGAATATACGACGGCCAAATGTACACAATAATTTTTCTATAAGTAAGCATATGAAATTTCAAATTAGAATTCAAATGAAAACTTCACGTGCTTTGTAAAATGGTCAATCTGTACACTGTCAAGTCCATGACAAAATAAAAGTCGATCTTATTCATGCATTCTCAATTTTTTTTTAATATTTTTGTACTATAAGTTTTAGTTACCTAGCATACAAGTGTTCATCTTGATTTCCTTACCAATATCATTAACAAAAACGTATGCAATATAATTAAACAATTGCAGATCACTATGTCCTCCAAGAAGTTATCAGTGGAACACAAATTTTGACAATAAAAATTATGAATAGGGATGGGAAGGGCCAATTTTTACATGCACCGACGTGATATGGTCTGCCTAAAATTAACATTGCCTGACCGTTTTAGCACTGACACGCGACCCAAACCGATCAAAGAAAGATTACTAGTGCATAATTGTTTGTCTTTAAAGGTGAAAATTTACAAAATGTGAACTATAAAAATATTTCGTAAATTCATGAAGATATTCATTTAGGCTAAAACAAAACTAACGGAGCATACAAGTGCTGTATGAAACACGAATTCACTTAAATTCCCTAGAATTTTAAGAGCTTTGTGATTATGAAGTATTGGTATGAACAACAACCTACTAAGTATTGCTGCAAATCTGAAATATATCTCGTGTTAATGTAAAATTAACACGTTTTCGATTTTAATAGAAACAATTATTGTGAAAGCTTAAAATGTTCAAGGAGAATTTCGGGAAGATCTTGAGCTTTTTCGTAAAAGCCTATATCTTGCTTTTAATGGCAGTGAACAGCAACAATTGCTACTTAAATATTCAAAAGGGTTTTTGACATTTGAAGCACATCAATGACATTTGTTTGTAATGTATAGAGCTCATCAATTACTTAGTTAGCATATTGAATTTCAGCTGAAACTCATAATGCCTGACATTGAAAGTGAGAATCTGCATGCTGAAATGAATTGATCAAAACTGAAATTGAATCGAAATCAATTAGAAAAACAAATCAAGACCGAAGCTGATAAAAATTCCTTAAACTTATAGATGTCTATGGTAGCGCTGTAAGTCTAAATAGGTGGAACATTTTTCTAATGATCTCTATATCCACATTTTGAGAT
>CABFPE010002248.1:3726-15747 GCA_900660155.1 Hofstenia miamia
GATGATCTTTGAGACAGTGAATTGGATAATTGTTTAGCTTAGTAGGTAATGCTTCTTCATAAATTTGTATAGCAAATTTGCCAAACCCATTTCATGGGCTTGCTTTTTCATGAAATAAAAATTTCCAAAATATTTTCCTCAGACAATTTCAATATATGTTTTTATAAAAAACTTTTCCAGTAAATTATTATCAGTAATCCAATACACTAAAATTCCATTGCTGACAGTCTGAAGCGAATTCACGTGTGCATGTTGTCATAATGTAACTGAAATTGTAAAAAAATAAAGTAATTGATAAAATTGCGTTTTGTTATTCGTATTGAAGCTGCAATCATTCTACGTAATAACAATGTTTGTGATGTAATCGAACATATTTATGATTTGAAATCAAACACAGCTAAGTCTACGTATTATAAATAACGTTTTATTGACTAAAGAGGTTTGTGAATGCATTAAAAAATTTATGATTCTGAAATTAGAGTAATTTTGAAAATCAAAAGTTTGGAGCCCAAGCTTTTGGAAATTTACTAAAAACTATTTTAAGAATATATATATATATATATATAGGTAGTCCCGAAAGTTCTCTGTATGACTGCATACCATTAACACGCAACACAACACACAACATTTAAAACATGACAACAGTTAGAGCGTTAATGATGAGTGTGACGGACTATCTTTTTTTTGCTGCAGGCATAGCTATGGGAAACAAGAAAACCATTAGTCCGAACCTGGCACCCAATAGGGTTATCGCGGCTAGGGTTTTAATTCGAATTAGGGTTAGAGACCAATTTAGGTTAAGAAGCCCGATTAGGATTTGAAACTAGAGTTACAGCTATTGATTTTCAATGCTAATATTAACATGAAAAAATTCGGACAAAAAAACCAAATTAAGGCCAATTATGGGCTAACTAAAGCATGAATATATTATTCAATACAAGGAATTTCTCTGGGCGAATGCGCCTCGTGGTTACTATCATGTAGATATCAATTTTAGACATTTCATCTAAAAATATTCAGCCTGGACATGGAATTATCGGTCTTTTGGAAAATGGCTATAAATTTGCTTAAGAAAACTCCTAAATTTGGAAAAAAATCGAAAATAATTTTGAATTGCAATATAGGAAACAAAAAAACCATTAGTCCGAACCTGGCACCAAATAGTGTTAGCGCGGCTAGGGTTTTAATTCTAATTAGGGTTAGCGACCCTATTAGGTTAAGAAGCCCGATTAGGATTTGGAGCTAGGGTTAAAGGTATTCATTTTCAATCATAAATTAATATGAAAAGTTCGTACAAGGAAATGTAAATTTGGCCAATTATGGGCTATCTAAAGAATAAATAGATTATTCAATACAAGGAATTTCTCGGGGCTAAAGCGCCTCGTGGTTCTAATCGTCTAGATGAAAAATTTGAGACATTTCATCTAAAATAGTCAGCCTGAAAATGGAAATATCGGACTTTTTGAAAATGGATATAAATTTGGTTTTAAAACTAATAAATTTGAAAAAAATCGAAAATAATTTTGAATTGCAATTTGGGAAACAAGAAAACTATTAGTCCGAACATGGCCACAACTTGGGTTAGCGCGGCTAATTTTCAATTCGAATTATGGTTAGCGACCCAATAAGTTTGAGAGGCCGGATTAAAATTTGGAGCTAGAGTTACAGCTATTGATTTTCAATGCTAATATTAACATGAAATAATTCGGAAAAAAAACAAAATAAGGGCAATTATTGGCCATCAAAAGCATAAATATATTATTAAATCCAAGGAATTTCTCTGGGCTAAAGCGCCTCGTGGTTCCTATCATGTAGATAAATATTTGAGACATTTCATCTAAAATTGGTCAGCCTGAACATGGAAATTGCGGTCATTTTAAAATAGGTAATGATTTGATTAAGAAAACTGCTAAATTTGAAAAAAAATTGAAATAATTTTGAATTGCAATATAGGAAACAAGAAAACCATTAGTCCGAACCTGGCACCAAATAGTGTTAGCGCGGCTAGGGTTTTAATTCGAATTAGGGTTAGAGACCAAATTAGGTTAAGAAGCCCGATTAGGATTTGGAGCTAGAGTTACAGCTATTGATTTTCAATGCTAATATTAACATGAAAAAATTCGGAAAAAAAACAAAATAAGGCCAATTATGGGCCATCTAAAGCATAAATATATTATTCAATACAAGGAATTTCTCTGGGCTAAAGCGCCTCGTGGTTCCTATCATGTAGATAACAATTTTAGACATTTCATCTAAAAATGGTCAGCCTGAACATGGAAATTGCGGTCTTTTTAAAATAGCTATAAATTTGTTTAAGAAAACTACTAAATTTGGAATAAAATCGAAAATAATTTTAAATTGCAATATGGGAAACAAGAAAACTATTAGTCCGAACCTGGCCCCAAATAGGGTTATCGCGGCTAGGGATTTAATTTGAATTAGGGTTAGTGACCCAATTAGGCTAAGATGCCTGATTAGGATTTGGAGCTAGAGTTACAGCTATAGATTTTCAATGCTAATATCAACATGAAAAAATTCGGACAAAAAAAACAAAATAAGGCCAATTATGGGCCATCAAAAGCATGAATATATTATTCAATACAAGAAATTTCTCTGGGCTAAAGCGCCTCGTTGTTCCTATCATGTAGATATCAATTTTAGACATTTCATCTAAAAATAGTCAGCCTGAACATGGAAATATCGGTCTTCTTGAAAATAGCTATAAATTTGTTTAAGAAAACTGCTAAATTTGGAATAAAATCGAAAATAATTTTAAATTGCAATATGGGAAACAAGAAAACTATTAGTCCGAACCTGGCCCAAATAGTGTTAGCGCGGCTAGGGTTTTAATTCTAATTAGGGTTAGCGACCCAATTAGGTTAAGAAGCCCGATTAGGATTTGGAGCTAGGTTTACAGGTATTCATTTTCAATCATAAATTAATATGAAAAGTTCATACAAGGAAATGTAAATTTGGCCAATTATGGGCTAACTAAATCATAAATATATTATTCAATACAAGGAATTTCTCTGGGCTAAAGCGCCTCGTTGTTCCTATCATGTAGATAACATGTAGCGATATTTAATCTAAAAATGGTCAGCCTGAACTTGGAAATTGCGGTCTTTTTAAAATAGGTATTAATTATCTTTTGAAAACTGCTAAACTTGAAAAAAAAATCGAAAATAATTTTAAATTGCAATATGGGAAACAAGAAAACCATTAGTCCGAACCTGGCCCCAACTAGGGTTAGCGCTGCTAAGGTTTTAATTCGAATTAGGGTTAGAGACCCATTTAGGTTAAGAAGCCCGATTAGGATTTGGAACTAGAGTTACAGCTATTGATTTTCAATGCTAATATTAACATTAAATAATTCGGACAAAAAAACAAAATATGGGCAATTATGGGCCATCTAAAGCATAAAAATATTATTCAATACAAGGAATTTCTCGGGGCTAATGCGCCTCTTGGCTCTAATCATCTAGATAAAAATTTGAGACATTTCATCTAAAATAGTCAGCCTGAACATGGAAATATCGGACTTTTTAAAATAGCTATAAATTTGTTTAAGAAAACTGCTAAATTTGGAATAAAATCGAAAATAATTTTAAATTGCAATATGGGAAACAAGAAAACTATTAATCCGAGCCTGGCCCCAACTAGGGTTAGCGCTGCTAGTGTTTTAATAATAATAAGGGTTAGAGACCCATTTAGTTTAAGAAGCCCGATTAGGATTTGGAGCTAGATTTACAGCTATTGATTTTCAATGCTAATATTAACATGAAAAAATTTGGACAAAAAAAAACAAAATAAGGCCAATTATGGGCTATCTAAGGAATAAATATATTATTCGATACAAGGAATTTCTCTGGGCTAAAGCGCCTCGTGGTTCCTATCATGTAGATAATAATTAGAGACATTTAATCTAAAAATGGTCTGCCTGAACTTGGAATTTGCGGTCTTTGTAAAATAGCTATAAATTTGTTTAAGAAAACTGCTAAATTTGGAATAAAATCGAAAGTAATTTTAAATTGCAATATGGGAAACAAGAAAACCATTAGTCCGAACCTGGCCCCAACTAGGGTTAGCGCTGCTAGGGTTTTAATTCGAATTAGGGTTAGAGACCCATTTAGGTTAAGAAGCCCAATTAGGATTTGGAACTAGAGTTACAGCTATTGATTTTCAATGCTAATATTAACATTAAATAATTCGGACAAAAAAACAAAATATGGGCAATTATGGGCCATCTAAAGCATAAAAATATTATTCAATACAAGGAATTTCTCGGGGCTAATGCGCCTCTTGGCTCTAATCATCTAGATAAAAATTTGAGACATTTCATCTAAAATAGTCAGCCTGAACATGGAAATATCGGACTTTTTAAAATAGCTATAAATTTGTTTAAGAAAACTGCTAAATTTGGAATAAAATCGAAAATAATTTTAAATTGCAATATGGGAAACAAGAAAACTATTAATCCGAGCCTGGCCCCAACTAGGGTTAGCGCTGCTAGTGTTTTAATAATAATAAGGGTTAGAGACCCATTTAGTTTAAGAAGCCCGATTAGGATTTGGAGCTAGATTTACAGCTATTGATTTTCACTGCTAATATTAACATGAAAAAATTTGGACAAAAAAAAACAAAATAAGGCCAATTATTGGCTATCTAAAGAATAAATATATTATTCAATACAAGGAATTTCTCTGGGCTAAAGCGCCTCGTTGTTCCTATCATGTAGATAACATGTAGCGATATTTAATCTAAAAATGGTCAGCCTGAACTTGGAAATTGCGGTCTTTTTAAAATAGGTAATAATTTGCTTTTGAAAACTGCTAAACTTGAAAAAAAATCGAATATAATTTTAAATTGCAATTTGGGAAACAAGAAAACTATTAGTCCGAACATGGCCACAACTTGGGTTAGCGCGGCTAATTTTCAATTCGAATTAAGGTTAGCGACCCAATAAGTTTGAGAGGCCGGATTAAAATTTGGAGCTAGAGTTACAGCTATTGATTTTCAATGCTAATATTAACATGAAAAAATTTGGACAAAAAAACAAAATAAGGGCAATTATGGGCAATCTAAAGAATAAATATATTATTCAATACAAGGAATTTCTCTGGGCTAAAGCGCCTCGTGGTTCTAATCATCTAGATGAAAAATTTGAGAAATTTCATCTAAAAATGGTCAGCCTGAACTTGGAAATTGCGGTCTTTTTAAAATAGGTAATAATTATCTTTTGAAAACTGCTAAACTTGAAAAAAAATCGAACATAATTTTGAATTCGAATTAATGTTAGCGACCCAATAAGTTTGAGAGGCCGGATTAAAATTTGGAGCTAGAGTTACAGCTATTGATTTTCAATGCTAATATTAACATGAAAAAATTCGGGAAAAAAACAAAATAAGGGCAATTATGGGCCATCAAAAGCATAAATATATTATTCAATACAAGGAATTTCTCTGGGCTAAAGTGCCTCGTGGTTCCTATCATGTAGATAATAATTAGAGAGATTTAATCTAAAAATGGTCATCCTGAACATGGAAATTGCGGTCTTTTTAAAAAAGGTAAGAATTTGCTTTTGAAAACTGCTAAATTTGGAAAAAAATCGAAAATAATTTTGAATTGCAATTTGGGAAACAAGAAAACTATTAATCCGATCCTGGCCCCAAACAGGATTAGCGCGGCTAGGATTTTAATTCGAATTAGGGTTAGCGACCTAATAAGGTTGAGAGGCCGGATTAGGGTTTCTAGCTAGAATTACAGCTATTGATTTTCAATGCTAATATTAATATGAAAAAATTCGGAAAAAAAAAACAAAATAAGGCCAATTATGGGCTATCTAAAGAATAAATATATTATTCAATACAAGGAATTTCTCTGGGCTAAAGCGCCTCGTTGTTCCTATCATGTAGATAACAATTAGCGACATTTAATCTAAAAATGGTCAGCCTGAACTTGGAAATTGCGGTCTTTTTAAAATAGCTATAAATTTGTTTAAGAAAACTACTAAATTTGGAATAAAATCGAAAATAATTTTAAATTGCAATATGGGAAACAAGAAAACTATTAGTCCGAACCTGGCCGCAAATAGGGTTATCGCGGCTAGGGTTTTAATTCGAATTAGGGTTAGAGACCCATTTAGGTTAAGAAGCCCGATTAGGATTTGGAGCTAGAGTTACAGCTATTGATTTTCAATGCTAATATTAACATGAAAAAATTCGGACAAAAAAACAAAATAAGGGCAATTATGGGCCATCTAAAGCATAAATATATTATTCAATACAAGGAATTTCTCGGGGCTAAAGCGCCTCGTGGTTCCTATCATGTAGATAAAAATTTGAGACATTTCATCTAAAAATAGTCAGCCTGAACATGGAAATTGCGGTCTTTTTAAAATAGCTATAAATTTGTTTAAGAAAACTGCTAAATTTGGAATAAAATCGAAAATAATTTTAAATTGCAATATGGGAAACAAGAAAACTATTAGTCCGAACCTGGCCCCAAATAGGGTTATCGCGGCTAAGGTTTTAATTCGAATTAGGGTTAGCGACCCATTTAGGTTAAGAAGCCCGATTAGGATTTGGAGCTAGAGTTACAGCTATTGATTTTCAATGCTAATATTAACATGAAAAAATTCGGAAAAAAAACAAAATAAGGCCAATAATGGGCCATCTAAAGCATAAATATATTATTCATTACAAGGAATTTCTCTGGGCTAAAGCGCCTCGTGGTTCTAATCATCTAGATAAAAATTTGAGACATTTCATCTAAAATAGTCAGCCTGAAAATGGAAATATCGGACTTTTTGAAAATGGATATAAATTTGGTTTTAAAACTAATAAATTTGAAAAAAATCGAAAATAATTTTAAATTGCAATATGGGAAACAAGAAAACTATTAGTCCGAACATGGCCACAACTTGTGTTAGCGCGGATAATTTTTAATTCGAATTAGGGTTAGCGACCCAATAAGTTTGAGAGGCCGGATTAGGATTTGGAGCTAGAGTTACAGCTATTGATTTTCACTGCTAATATTAACATGAAAAAATTTGGACAAAAAAAACAAAATAAGGACTATTATTGGCTATCTAAAGAATAAATATATTATTCAATACAAGGAATTTCTCTGGGCTAAAGCGCCTCGTTGTTCCTATCATGTAGATAATAATTTGAGACATTTCATCTAAAAATAGTCAGCCTGAACATGGGAATTGCGTTCTTTTTAAAATAGTTAAAAATTTGCTTTTAAAACTGCTAAATTTGTAAAAAAATCGAAAATAATTTTGAATTGCAATATGGGAAACAAGATAACTATTAGTACGAACCTGGCCCCAACTAGGGTTAGCACGGCTAATTTTATTATTCGAATTAGGGTTAGCGACCCAATAAGGTTGAGAGGCTGGATTAGGATTTGAAGCTAGGTTTACAGCTATTAATTTTCAATGCTAATATTTATTTGAAAAATTCCATTATTGGCTATCTGAAGCATAAATATATTATTTAATGAAGGAATTTCTCTGGGCTAAAGCGCCTCGTGGTTCCTATCATGTAGATAACAATTTGAGACATTTCATCTAAAAATTGTCAGCCTGAACATGGAAATAACGGTCTTTTTAAAATAGCTATAAATTTGTTTAAGAAAACTGCTAAATTTGGAATAAAATCGAAAATAATTTTAAATTGCAATGTGGAAAAAAAAATTATTAGTGCAAACCAGGCCCAATCTAGTGTTAGTGCAGCTAGTGTTATCATTCAAATTAGTGTTTGATACCCATATAGGTAAAGAGGCTCGATTAGGAATTGGAGTTAGGGTTATTGGTATTGATTTTCAATCATAATTTAATATGAAAAAGTTGGGACAAGAAAAAAGGAAATTGGGTTAATTATGGGCTAACTAAAGCATAAATATATTATTCAATACGAGGAATTTCTCGGTGCTAATGCGCCTCGTGGTTACTATCATGTAGATAACAATTTGAGACATTTCATCTAGAAATAGTCAGCCTGAATATGGAAATATTGGTCTTTTTAAAATTGCTATAAAATTGGTTAAGAAAACTGCTAAATTTTAAAAAAATCGAAAAATAATTTTGAATTGCAATATGGGAACAAGAAAACTATTAGTCCGAACCTGGCTCCAAATAGGTTATCGCGGCTAGGGCTTTAATTCGAATTAGGTTAGCGACCCAATTAGGTTAAGAAGCCCGATTAGGATTTAGAGCTAGGGTTACAGATATTGATTTTCAATGCTAATATTAACATGAAAAAATTCGGACAAAAAAATGAAATAAGGCCAATTATGGGCTATCTAAAGCATAATATAATATTCAATACAAGGAATTTGTCTGGGCTAAAGCGCCCCGTGGTTCCTATTTTGTAGATAATAATTTGAGATATTTAATCTTAAAATCGTCAGCCTGAACATGGAAATTACGGTCTTTTTAAAATAGGTAAAAATTTGCTTTTGAAAACTGCTACATTTGGAAAAAAATTGAACATACTTTTGAATTGCAATTTGGGAAACAAGAAAACTATTAGTCCGAACCTGGCAACAAATAGGGTTATCACGGCAAAGGTTTTAATTCGAATTAGAGTTAGAAACCCAATTAGGTAAAGAGGCTCGATTAGGAATTGGAGCTATTGTTACAGGTATTGATTTTCAATCATAAATTAATATGAAAAAGTTTGGACAAGAAAAAATGAAATTGGGTTAATTATGGGCTAACTAAAGCATAAATATATTATTCAATACGAGGAATTTCTCGGTGCTAAAGCGCCTCGTGGCTACTATCATCTAGATAGAAATTTAAGACATTTCAACTAAAAATGGTCAGCCTGAACATGGAAATTTAGTTTTTTGGCTATAAATTGGCTATTGATTTTCAATGCTAAAATTTACATGAAAAAATTCAAACAGAAAACCAAAATAAGGCTAATTATGGGCCATCAAAAGCATAAATATATTATTAAATCCAAGGAATTTCTCTGGGCTAAAGCGCCTCGTGGTTCCTATCATGTAGATAAGAATTTTAGACATTTCATCTAAAAATAGTCAGCCTGAACATGGAAATATCGGTCTTCTTGAAAATAGCTATAAATTTGTTTAAGAAAACTGCTAAATTTGGAATAAAATCGAAAATAATTTGGAATTGCAATATGGGAAACAAGAAAACTATTAATCCGAACCTGGCCCCAACTAGGGTTAGCGCTGCTAGTGTTTTAATAATAATAAGGGTTAGTGACCCAATTAGGTTAAGAAGCCCGATTAGGATTTGGAGCTAGAGTTACAGCTATTGATTTTCAATGCTAATGTTAACATGAAAAAATTCGGACAAAAAAAAATAAGGTTAATTATGGGCCATCTAAAGCAATACAAAGAATTTCTCTGGGCTAAAGCTCCCCGGGGTTCCTATCATGTAGATAATAATTTGAGACATTTCATCTAAAATTGGTCAGCCTGAACATGGAAATATCTGTCTTTTTGAAAATGGCTTTAAATTTGCTTTTGAAAACTGCTAAAATTGGAAAAAAATTCGAAAAAAAGTTTTGAATTTCAATTTTGGAAACAAGAAAACTATTAACCGATCCTGGCCCCAACTAGGGTTAGCGCGGCTAGGGTTTAATTTCGAATTAGAGTTAGTGACCCAATTAGGTAAAGAGGCTAGATTAGGAATTGGAGCTAGGTTTACAGCTATTGATTTTCAATCATAAATTAATATGAAAAGTTCGTACAAGGAAATGTAAATTTGGCCAATTATGGGCTATCTAAAGAATAAATAGATTATTCAATACAAGGAATTTTTCTGGGGTAAAGCGCCACGTTGTTCCTATAATGTAGATTAAAATTTGAGACATTTCATCTAAAAATGGTCAGCCTGAACATGGAAATTTCGGTCTGTTTGAAAATAGCTAAAAATTTGCTTAATAAAACTGCTAAATTTAGAAAAAAATCTAAAATAATTATAAATTGTAATATGGAAAAAAAAATATTAGTCCTAACATGGCCCAGCCTAGGGTTAGCACGGATAGGGTTTTAATTCGAATTAGAGTTAGCGACCCAATTAGGTTAAGAAGCCCGATTAGGATTTGGAGCTAGGTTACAGCTATTGATTTAAATGCAAAGATTAATTTGAAAAAGTTCGGACAAAACAACCAAAATTTACTGAATTATTGGCTATCTGAAGCATAAATATATTATTCAATACAAGGCATTTCTCTGGGCTAAAGCGCCTTGTGGTTCCTATCATGTAGATATCAATTTTAGACATTTCATCTAAAAATAGTCAGCCTGAACATGGAAATTGCGGTCTTTTTGAAAATGGCTATAAATTTGCGTTTAAAAACTTATAATATTTGAAAAAATTCGAAAATAATTTTGAATTGCAATATGGGAAACAAGAAATCTATTAGTCCGAACCAGGCCCCAACTAGGGTTAACGCGGCTAGGGC
Organism: Hofstenia miamia; assembly: GCA_900660155.1. Classification (NCBI taxonomy): domain Eukaryota; kingdom Metazoa; phylum Xenacoelomorpha; order Acoela; family Hofsteniidae; genus Hofstenia; species Hofstenia miamia. Next base: position 14,175 of record CABFPE010002248.1, read on the forward strand.
TTTAATTCGAATTTGGGTTAACGACCCAATTAGGTTAAGAAGTTTGATTAGGATTTGGAGCTAGGTTTACAGCTATTGATTTTCAATGCTAATATTAACATGAAAAAATTTGGAGAAAAAAACATAATAAGGTCAATTATGCTCTATCTAAAGCATAAATATATTATTCAATACAAGGAATTTCTCTGGGCTAAAGCGCCTCGTGGTTCCTATTTTTTAGATAACAATTTGAGGCATTTCATTTAAAAATTATCAGCCTGAACTTGGAAATTGCAGTTTTTTTAAAATAGGTATAAATTTGCTTTTGAGAACTGCTAAATTTGGAAAAAAAATCGAAAATAATTTTGAATTGCAATTTTGGAAACAAGAAATATTTTAGTCCGAACCTGGCCCCAACTAGGGTTAGCGCGGTTAGGAAATTAATTCGAATTAGGGTTGGCGACCCAATTAGGTTAAGAGTCCCGATTAGGATTTGGATCTAGGTTTGAAAAATTTTGAATCCTTATTGGTGATGATTTTTGGTTTTGCAAACAGTATAATTCGTATGAACAAAATTTTGACTAGAAATTAAGTTGATGACAAATGGAATGATAATACATGGGAAGCCTTATCCTGGAGTACTATAAGGCGGCCATGAACAGAGATAATTCTTAAATTTTGTGGAGGCCGATGAATTAAAATGATGAATTACAAGCCATTCGTTTTATCTCCGATTGTATACAAAAACAAGATTGTAAACGAAAAATATTTGTTGTAAATAGCAAAATCCCGCCATTTTAATATCGTGCTATGACTTTATTTGAAGAGAAATAATTATACACTGCCACGTAAATGCTGTGTTGGGTGTTGCACAAGTGTTTACGCCACAATGAATAACAAAATGGTTATATTTCGCTGTCATTATGATGAGACGTTGAAAAAGCTCTGAATCACTGCTTTACCAAATGGCTTTGAAAAATCCTATGTACAATATGGAAATGCAAGCTTCATTGGCTATAATTAAAACATTTCCAAGAGGAGAAAATGGTATGTTTTTATTTGAAACGAAGTCATACTGTTTATTGAATACATTTTGTACATTTAGAGAGTTTTACTAATAAGTCGTTAAAAAAGAAAGGTTTAACACAATCTTTGGTGATTGTATTGAAATTACTAATACAGGGTGAGTGACAAACTCTGGATATTTTACTGAGAGTTTCAATGTTCCAGAATATTGACAGTAATTTTTTCTGACCTATTTTCAAATGTGCATCTGCCATTGCAGGCCCAATTATTGTGAAAAGATAGTAAACTATTTAGGATCTTATCCCTTATCTTACCCCCAATATCAGTTGACGTGAATAATTGTTCGGTTAGGGTTAGGGTTAGGGTTAGGTTCCGCAACAATAACCTCAATCATTTTGATACCATCTTGAATGACATTGTAGCATTCTGGCCCCCGACTTAAAGTTAGTTTTGTATGTTTTCATTGTGTTTTTAATATATGTTTTAATTAATATTGTCAACTTTTTCAGTTTGAGTTTATGATAAGCTGTCTTAATTATATCAATAACGACATTTAACATTTCAATAG
>CABFPE010002249.1:0-15747 GCA_900660155.1 Hofstenia miamia
TATATATATATATATGCGTAAATTTTAATATTAATAATAATAGTACAGTATAGACTATTGAAATTTCATTAATTAATTTAACACAATCGGAGGAAAATTATGTTTAACTTGCCACAATCAGAAATGGTCTAAAATAATTATCATTAAAGAGGCCTATAAATGAAACTACATTTAGAAAAGGCACATTGCACTAATTTGAGCTCAAATAGTCCACATTTGCAACATAACTATGCTAAATTGAGTCATAGCTAAAATGTGAAAATTCACAAGATGGTGGGTTGAAGCACGACATTAAAATTTACATAACTGTTAGGACATGTTTGGGTTTATTTGGACTCAGCAAGGGTTTTTAAATGTATCATCTTAAGAAATTGTTCATTTATGCGACATTGATGATTACTAGATTGTTATTTTTCGAGGGCGATCTTTATTTGTTTTCCTTTTATAAATTACACCAAAGTCGACTTTAATCACGACCTGGCGATTTGCAGTACAAAAAAGAAAAGAAGCAAAAAATACTTTTCCAAGTAGAAAATTGGTACAAAATTTTGTCCAAGTATGCAATACAGAGAACATAAAAAATTTATTTCGGCTTTGTGGATCTACAATTACTCCATTTGCTTCGAAACAAAAAAAGGTTTCATCAATTATAATTATTAATTAAAGTGTTCCACAAATAATGACATGAATTTAATGTCTAGAAATATTGCATATCCAACTAGAAAAGTTAGATAAAATTTCCTGTTTTTTTTTATGCCAAATCATATATTTTGATATATAGAAAAATGTTTGTTTATTGTTAATGGAAATATTGTATTTGAATATACTTTTTACAGCGATATGTAAAATAGCTAATTCTTTGTCTTGGTTGCTTAAAGTAACTTCTTATATCAAATCCTGGCATGGAGTGAGTAATTTTGTGGCCTCATTTTTGTTAATTTTACGGATATCCGCCAGGCCCTGATTAAAGTAGGCCTTGATTACACATTTCACAATGGTTTAGCACTAAACTCCCAGCCAATTTCTTTTATATGCAGTAATGGCTTCATTAAAATCTTTTAAGCTCTAATACGATACCTAAAATCTGGAAGCATCACAGGATAGAAGAGTGTCACATTTCTACGCTTTAAAATCGTACTCGGTGCACTTTTGTGCGAAGTCTCCAGTACCGGACAATGATGCGCATCAACAGGATGGCTTATCTGCAGAAATAGAAACTGCTGAGGTTAGTTGTCGCTCCCATGAGTTTTAGTTGATTCTCTGAAAATTAAGTATTAAGAAAATTTGAAAGTTTTAAAAAATCAGAAATTTCATTGAAATACAATTAGTAGCTTTCCTGACACAGGAATTACGTTTAAAACAAATGTTCACTATTGCACGGGGCACACTAACTAAAAGTTTCAAATTTCCTTATACTTTTGGAGATAATTTTTCGAAAATGGAGGGGGGGGGTAGGCATGCAGTATATGCAAACCATATTGTAATATGCATACAGTTATAGTACACTGTGAATATGTGACACAAAAATATAGATGCAAATAATACTAAAAACTAAAGTTATGGCAGTAATTATCTGAACTTCTTACTAAAATAGTACAAATAGAATAATCCGAATAGAACAAACTGAAAACACCTCGCGATACGAGTATATAATAGTGCAAATATTTTCAAATTTTAAGGTCCTTTGAATTCATTATATGATCTGCTCGTTCTTTATTCATGTTAATATATTCACTCTAAGGGCTTTGAATGATTGGAATTATTTAGAAGATGTAAAATTATTATATATTACGGTGCAGTGAAATTATTTTCGATTATTGAAAAAAGGCATTCTAAAAAGTTGCATCTACTTTTAAAACCACACCTTTTCATGTTTTTATGTAGTTGCTATCGTAATTGTGCCGCATACCATCTATTTTTACTTGCATAGAGGCAAATTTGCAAAGTCCTCCAAATTTTATAATTAGGGCCTCATGCTGTGCACTATTTGTACCGCTTGAAGATACTAAGTAAACACATATAAACAAACCCGGAGTTTCCTTTTTTCCCTTTTCAAGGTAATCCTTAAACGTTTCCATTAAATTTTACTGTTAGGTAATTGACCTATTTTACATGTCATGCAATTTTAATATTCAGATACTTGAAATGCTTATTTTGACAAAGGAAATAAGGAAAACCTGGGAAAATTTATATGGGTAAAAATAGAGGGTAACCGGCACAGTTAATATGGCAACTACATAAAAATATGAAAAAGTGTGGTTCTAGAGGCAGCTCTTTACTCCCACTTTTTTAAAAATAAAAAATAATTTTTTTCCTTTACCCTATTGCTTACAGCATTTCAACTTGAAGGTTTCAAAAATAAAATTCAACGTAGAAACAATGTTGTTCATTAAGCGCACAAAAACATCAACAGGCAAACATGTCTGAATAAATAGGCCTACTGCATATCAGAAATGGAATGGGTCGAGTTGAAAATAGCATTGCACCCTAATCAATCCAAAACCGGATTACAATAAGCTGGACACTTTCATTTTACAATAAAAAATAAATTGTCTTCTAAGATTTCGATCATCAAGAAACAAACTATTTTTATTACGCTTATGAAATGAGAGCAAAAAAACTATTAAATTTTGAAACTATTAGTAGTAATATTTTGTTATATTTATGTTAGTTTATCCACAATTTAATAAATTTTAGTAGGAGTAGTAGACTCAATACACATTTGGGTCGGGCTAAAATATATCGGATCGATTCCATCTCTGCTGCATATATGGAATATGGAAGACTAGCTGCCACTCGAATTTTCCGTTTTATTGAAAATAATTAATAAATTTGGTATGCAGGTCATTCTGTATATCAATATGTTTATTTTAAAGAAGTATTTAATTAAGCCATCTTTTATAACCGATTCCACATGGGACTCACTAATCGCATAATTTGGGTCCCACCGAACGTATTCGGTGTTCTGGAAGAAAATTATGAATATGGTTTGTGTATGTAATATTACTTACATAGCTATTTCATGTTCTTATGATATTTTTCAAATTTTGCTATTTAAAAAATGAATATTTGTCATCTACTTTGGAATGCCTTAGAAAAATTTGATTTTTAAGAAATATAGTGTATCCTATCAACTATACATTTCTGCATACAAAAACTCAAACATTAGTTTTCTAGGTAATTTTTTATGTAATTATATGTGACATAAAAAATTAATTAAACGAAGAACAGTAAATATTTGCTGTCTTGCTTAAACACAAATGTCTATCTACATTTTAGCATACATAGAGACCATAGACGCAAAAACTGAATTTTTCAGATTGAAGTTTACTACAGTGCCCTTCCTTCTACCAAACACATTTGAAAATTCACTAGTTGTACAAAGACTGTAGACTTATTTAACTACTTAATCGTTAATCACTAATTTATATAATTTGAAAATATTAATAATATATTCCGCTCATAGCGGCTAACAAAATACAAAAATAAGAAATAAAAAGGTAAGTCTTTCCCCTGGATTAGAATAATTGATCATACTGAAGTAGTACGGATAAAAAACTGAGAGATTGGTTGTTAAAGTAGTACCAGAATTGCGCAAGCTTTTATGGTTTACTGAGGTACCTGATATAATTTGGTGCAAAACCATTCATAAATGAACTCTATCTAATATCCTTCAAGTACAGTATATTTCTGAATTTACAAAGAATTGGACTTAGGGTAAATTTCAATGAAAAAAAGAGCAAAATTTTATAATATATAACTTATTAATGCTGATTTAGATAACACGACATATGTATTTATAACTATTTTCATTTATTTTGTAATTCTGAAAATAGCCTTTATTTAATTGAAGCGTATCGAATTAAAAGATTTCGCAATAGCCTACCGCGTTAATTTCATTTATTTCTGCAAGGTTTTCAATAATTGTGCTAAAATTACAAGTTATTATAAATAGCATTGGCAGACGAAACGACCTTCTGTATCAAGAATGTGTTAAAAATCCACCGCTTAAGTTTTGTTTTCCTTTTTAATGCCCGATAGATTACTCGCCTCAACACGGAATTTACTGTTAATATCCCTAATTTATAGTGTTAGTGCTGCGAAAACAAGTCATTTACTGCTTTAATTGACCATGTAACGCTCGAATTCTTGTTAAGTCGAATTAATAAAATCAAAGAATTTCGTACATTTTCTTTAGCGATTCGCCTTGCTACTATCGATTCAAAGTACTCTTTTNGTTAATATCCCTAATTTATAGTGTTAGTGCTGCGAAAACAAGTCATTTACTGCTTTAATTGACCATGTAACGCTCGAATTCTTGTTAAGTCGAATGAATAAAATCAAAAGAATTTCGTACATTTTCTTTAGCGATTCGCCTTGCTACTATCGATTCAAAGTACTCTTTTGTTTATTAAAAAGACCGATTATTCATCTTGGGAATTATATTTGCTATAATTAATTTAAACTTTTCATAGCCAATTGGTGCTAACGATTTGCTCACTGTAGAACGTTGTAAAACGCTCTGCGCTAATGAGCAGCACTGTTGACAGACTTCGAAAGCGAGCAGTTTGAATCGTAAGTTTTAATATCGAACTAAATTTTACGCTATAAATAATGGATAGTACAAATTTATTTAGATATGAAAAAAATTTTATTTACTGTTTCTTGTTCTAATCAACTCTCCCAAATTTATACAAAATTGTAAAAAACGCTTTCCTAGAAATATTTTAATAATTTGTTAAATTAACGTTATGCTTATAATATTTTTCCTAATATCAGCTTCTACCAATCACGATAACCTACAAACATGTCTAGCTTCTCGGGAAAAGGCAGTTATCCAGCATGCAACAAAAAGAAGATTTCAAAAATAAGCTGTTATGTGATTTTCTATTTTTCCATATTTTTGATATAGATAGTGTGCATATTTTTCATAAAAATTCTGAAATTAGTAATATTTCGATATTTACATATCATCCGAGAGAACATGTGTGCTCAACATTTTTTGCCATGTGGCTTTTGCTGACATAAATGTTAAAATAATTCTGCTCTAATCACTAGCACTATTAGCATTCCGTTTTCCACGTCAGTGCATTAATTTTCATACACATTAAAGTCCAAGTAATAGAACTCCCGATCAGATGTTCAGGGGAAAATTTCGTCTTAATTCTTAATTATCCGATTCATATACTCATCTCTACATTGTTCTGCGTAACCTTTAAGCATTCTTGAAAATGCATGCTCAAATCTATAAATTTAGTTTGAGTCTATTGTATATTTCTGCAAAAACTAGAAATGGTTTTCTAAATTTAATTTATACTTGTTAATATTAAAAATTTTGAATGTATTATATGGCTGTAATAGAATAGTTTATTATTATTGTATGCATATATATGCATGTACATATAGGTGATCTAGACACTATGAATGTTGTACCCAGTGCCACAGTGATTCTCCATAGCATCTGACGCCATATTTGTTATTGGCCCAAAATAACGGATTTTGAAAAATATTTAACATCTGTGTTGAAAAGAAAATTTGTTTGTTCATAAATATATTATGAAGAAACAGAATTCTTATGTAAATTTTGTTCATTTGATTTCGAGACAATACTGTTTGCATGACATTTTTTAAATCTATCCTACGAAACGCAACCATGTGTTTTCTAGTGTATTTCTTGATTTGAATATTAAATTGCATTTATTTCAATAGTCACTCTGCATTAATATTAGATAATAATATTCAGTACCAAATATGTTAAATTTCGAGAGAAAGACGGGATCGGAATAGGGATATGAACTGTCTGATTTGTCAAGGTTTTAGACTAAACATGGAAATTTGCATGGATTTTTCCCCACAAATTATTTCAGGATAATATGCTGTTCACTAACATTAAATAATTACTGCATGTCAATTGAGATATATAACATATGTTGTGATAACAAAAAAAGATTTACAGCATTAAACCATTACATGTATTTTAATATTCAATCTTCCGAAATGAGAAAAAACCTTAACAACCAGTGAAGGTGGAGTTCTGTGTACTTTTTTTGCCACAAGATGCTTGCATTGCTCTGCATGATGATGGATGAAGATGATTGAATCACCAAGACTCTCAGTCGAAATCGAATTTTCACATAAATGGTACACAAAAATGATGTCTTTGCCTTTACACTTAAAATTGACATTATACAAAGAGATCACTAGACGTAGTTCCTGAAAATTAGGATACAAAGTAGTGTCTGGATGTGGATCAGAACTTTGGGTAATTTCAGATTAGTCAAGGGATAATGAGGAGTTCCTTTGGGATGGGATCATTCTTGAAGAGATTGACTGTTTCATGTGACAGATGGGAATTTCGTAAGATAGAACAAGAATGTAGCAGATTTTAAGTAACGAATACTTTGAAATTTGAATATTTTAATAAAATTATTGAGTTTAAGCTAGGGATTAAACAGGTAGGCCTGCAGGTATATTAACTGATGACTAATAAGAAACTTGCTAATTAAATCAGTCCCAGTAATTCTCCTCCCACTTTACGGGAGTTTTCTGGAGTGCTTTTGGAAATCCTCAAGCCATCACGCAATAATTTGTCATGAATTGCAATTTCATCCCAGGTGTTCACAAATGTGTCAAACATAAATTTTCATTGTTATTAATTATCCTCGGTACTTGCAATTGTAAGAATGCAATAATTTCTACTTTATTACTTTATCCTCGCATCATTTTGATAAAAATCTAGAAGAATTCATCTGATTACGATTTTTAGTAAAGGATTTTATTGCTATTGACAGATCAAAAAAAATTCAAACTGCGAATTTGCTAAAAACAACTTGAAACAAGCTTCATCAAATTTTGAGGTGTTGGGGTTTAGTGATCAACAAAACTTTCATTGTCTCGAGAATCTTATGCTGAAGTTCCTAGATCCCAAAAGATAATAAATACATTTTTGGGACCTACGCAAATGAATTCATTATCGACTTTGAAAAATATAAAACTTAATACATTTCTTTCTAAAAACATTGACAAACCCAATGAGTTGCCAAAAACTGCCTATCAATATCATGTCAGCAGATAAAGTTGATTTTTTCTTTTAAAAAATGCAATATAATGAATCCAGTAACTGAAAGTGTTCGTTTACAGTTAGTATACGTCTAATGACAAACATGAATATACAAATGCTTAGTCGTGTATCATTTTGTATAAAACAAAGCGCAATTTTTTGGGCAATTTTAATCCCTAACATCTAAGTGCTCTAGTAGAGAATAATTAAAATAGATTTTTAATTCGTATTCAAAATATTAATTTTACCCAGGCATTTGTTACAATTTGTGAAAGTTTCCATAAGATTTGCTTATAATTACAAAAACTAATAAGGAAAGAAAATATGAAAACACCACTAGAAATAGAATTTTTTCCTCCTAAATTTTCATATTTCATACTAACAAAATGCGTACCCAATATCAAAGATGTAATATCGAAGCAATAAATCAAAATACTATACTTAATTTTACAAAGAATTCATTCATATCTTTGGAAAAATAATTTAAAGTAGAGTTACTAAAAGCACATTGTTTTAATAGAGCCTAGGATTTTAGGGAATGGCAATTCTCCAACTTGATACAAAGAAGTTGAAAATGGCTGTTAAAAGTTGTCTAAAATTTATTGACAACAAATTACAGAGACACATTACAATTACAAACTGCTTTTGATTCTGATTTGAATTTTCAGTGAAAATATGGTTATCTCTTAACATGTTTTTGTATCACGAAAGAGTTCTCTCAATGTGACAATAAAAAAGTTGTTGTACTCCCAACAGCAACTTCCACCAAACTCTAAGTTGCTACATGAATGTCTTCAACAACTGCATCCACTCAATCCAATATTGTACATAATTGTGTTATTCTGGTTAACTAAAGAGTAAAATGGTTGGTAGACAACACAAATTTTCTAAGAAGCTGTTTACTTCAAAAAATATCAGTTTAGGTGCCCAAAGAATCCTTCCAGCCCTGGTTCTATTATTATTTAACAAGCTGTCTTTTTATTTACAGGGTGGCCAAAAACCTTAAAGCTAGAAAGTGTATTTGTGATTGCTGCTACCTTACATAAACTTTCAGCCACATCACGCCGTTGAAAATGATCAGCGGCTGCGGTGGTGCCAGACACTTCTGCACTTTCATGCACGTTTGAATTGTAAACAATTTTTTTTCATACCACCTTCATATTTTCAGTCATTATTTGTATTTCTTCATCCAGCTGCCCTTTCTTCTAAAACTCAAATAAGAAATGCTTAAATGAAAGGAGTAATCAAAATTATACCTGGAAGTTGTAGAAAATGCATGAAATGAAAATATTTACAATTCTAGCATGAAATCGGTATATATTTCATCAATATTAATGCTTGAGTGTAAAATATCACACTATTCAACTTTAATTTCCACGTAGTTCATCTAGTAAATGAACTATTTTCCTTAAATATGCATATTACTCTCATTTGGTATTTGTGCTTAAATTTAGGGCTATAAACTAGGGCTATGTGAGGTGGGACCAGAAATTTATTGATCCAAGTCCCATTTAACCGCATTGCATCTGGACACAGTCCTCCTCAATATTCGTCCCAAGGTTTCATTTTTTCCTCAACACAATTTCTATTTTGACAAAAATCAAGAAAAATAAATTCTGAAATCTGTGCTTCCAGTTTTTTACTAGTGGTTCCACTACAATTTTATTTTCAGTCGTACTGAAATACTTAGTCCCAATTTCCATTCACTTGGTACTGGACAAGTAAATACCCTGTAGTTAAATGATTCCGTAGAACCCTACTATAAACTAAAATAATGTTATTCTTTACCCATTCTGTTTTTAGATTGTAAACCATTCTGATTAAGAAATATTGTTGCTTCGAACAAATATTAAAATAGTATGGAATTTCTTATTTCTTTCCTTATACTTGTATGATTTTCCATTATCTCCCTAAAGCGTGTAATAATTGAAAGCGTATCCGAATTAGAATTCGTTTTGCTTTGCTCTGTTTTTGTTTCTCAAAATAAATTATATTTTTGCTGTAACCGTTTTTCGAAACCTGAAAAAATAATTAAATCAGTATTAAATATATACTGCAAGTCTCATATCAACATTTGAAAAACCAATTGAGGCACCTAGTATAATATTATTATAGAATCACATAAAACATATCGGGATTAATTAAAATACGTATTTACGAAAAAATGTTACAGTTGCCACCTTTTAAAATCAATCTTTCAGAAAAAACCTAAATTTTAAAACTTAAGCAATAAACGTTCTCTTAATTAGTAAATATACTGGTAAATGATGTAACTTGCCCCTAACCTAGCGAAAATTTGTTCCGCCCCCACTAGCTATCGTTCTTACCTATCACTTGTTACTACATAAACAAAGTGAAAAGTTTAAATTTCGACTTTAAAGGTTTTTCATTTTATAATATTTAAGAAGCTATCTAAATAATTTCTAAATTTCATTAGCTTGATGACAATAGAATCTATACAACAAGTGCGTTTGAAACGTTTGCTGCTTTTTCCCATTGTATTATTCAAAAAGTCTCTCTAGACCGCATTAAGAAGAACTAATGCAAATCTATGTTTGTGGTACCGACCAATTTAATTTATTGACACAGATTCCAAACCCATGCGACGGGGCCCAGTAGATCCCATTGGACTAGACTATCCCGCAGAAGCATAGCCTGTGCTAAATCACATATTCTCACTTACATTTGGACACTTTTCAGCAAATACAAAAGTAGTATTCGTAAACTCCTAATGTTTATTATTAATGTATAGGCTGGTAAACGCGTTTTGCTGGAGGCACTGGTATAACAGTTTAGAGGGTATTTGATTCATTCCATTCACCCACTTTACCCCATTTATTAGTACACAATTACTACCGCAATGGGTTTTGAAAATCCTTGCTTATATCAAGAAACATTCAAGGTTCATTTTTCCCTCCATCGGCTTAAGGCCTTCTAATTACATGAACGTTAGGTATGGAGTGAATGTAAATATTTTTCTTCAAAAATTTTCAACATTGAATTAAAGTATGTCCCCAATAAACCTGTCCATGCCTCACGATTTTCAAATTTGCTAATAGGTTTGGAGAAAATTCTTTGGTAAATGTAGAAAAATGATTTGTCCTTTTAAGAGGACACTAAGCTGATTAAGGTTATGGTTAAGTGATTGGCTGTAAAGTTCCGTCCATATTATTCCAATTCAAAATGGCGTTTAAATGAATACAGACATCTATTCAATTAATAGACAAAACATCTATCACGTTACAGAAATGCAATTGTTGTGTACAGGAGAATCCTTATACGCAATGCATTTTATTTTTATAAATCAAAAGTGAATTTTACATTTATTAAACAATAGCTAATTTCATTAAACATAATTGCAAAGGACAGCTCATAAATGCATAAGTCGAGAAAACTCTCATCATATGAAATGCGATTTGTCGTAATACAGCAGCAAAAGTATATGGAAATTATGTTTCAAGAAATGAAGCTTCAAAATAAATTGCATTGTTTTTCATATCCTCTCAACTTAATGCGGATCTTCTCTTTCACTAGAGAAAGTTGTTCGTTCCACAAGGGTGCATACTATGAAGATACAAATGGTGCCCTTTGTTGAACTTTTAACTTCTCAATTTCCTCTCACATCTATTTACAACTTAACAATTTTTTCAAATTTAAAAAATTCAAAGCAGACACTATATATATATATATATACATAAGACAAGGTTGTCTACATAAAGTTGATAATACCGGGAGTTACTAAGTAGAAAACTGAAGAATTACTTAAATAGTGTTTCTCTTTCAATGCATTACTACTAGATATTGCCAAATGATATTTTTCACTATTTTTTTTACTAACGAAAGAACATGAAAACGACAGACCTCTGGAAACCTTGAAAAGAAGGAACGCCGGCAGAACAGAAAAGGCGAATAAAAAAGTGGTTATTGTTCAACAAGTTCAGATCACGTAACGTAACAATGCTTCTTTGATACGAAGGTCAGCAATGAGATACGTAACGAAAGAACTAATACATGAAATACTATATTATATCAAAATACAGACTAATAGGCACATAGAATTATTAAATTCTTAAATCAGATGTATTAAGTCGTCATTCCTAATATCTTGCAAATGACAAAATTATCTATGTCATCAAATGAATTGTGATATGAGTCAGAGCTGAAAGCAGATGGCTGGTTCAGAAATCTGAGCCTAAATCTAACCGATTTCAGAACATTTTTATGAATTTATCGTAGAAATTTGAAATATTTATTGTTTGTAGCTTATTATTAATTTGCTTTTCTGATTTTCAGCAAACGTAAAATTTGAAATATAACATTTAGTAATTATTTTCTTGCAACATTGATTTTTGGATTACACGTTATGCTAGTATTAAACTTTCAATATTAGCAATTCACAATCAACGGGTCAGCAAATTTGGGTTGCCTCAAAACTTCGTAGGCTTGATTGGTTCAATAAATCTTTGAACTGTTTCCTTGCATGTCTGACTTTTTGCTTAATCTTCAATATAGCTAACCTATCCGGAATGGAATAATTATTAATATTCCTCAGCATTATATTTAGGCTGATTGTGTATGTAGAAAATTTATATATATATCGGTAATGGTGCTTAAAAATCTGTACGCATATATATATATATATATAACTATAAGCTTAAAAGTAAAGCAAACTAGTCTAATGCTTAACCAATAGAAATTTACTAGATATAATGCAAATTTCTCATGTAAGAAATTTCAATGTTTTTGGTAAAGTAACCATTCTGCTTTACAATTTTGAAATTGGAAATGAATAATGCAAATATTTTTTACAATATCATTTTTATTTGTTTTTGCAAATACATAAAATTTGATGGGTAGGTGCTAAGACTTAAGATTTTGTTATAAATATTGAAATGAGGTTTTCCCCAAATGATAATTATCCGTCATCGCAAATCATTGTGACAAATCTTTGAGAATTATTATTAGCAGTTACACCCGCAAGCAATGCTTTAAAGTCATTTATACAATTGTTAGCATATTGACAGATTTTCTTAAAAAAATAACATCTGGTAAGCATGAAGTTGATGAGTTTTTGATTATCACAAAAAATTCTACATTTATTGCATATATATATATATATATATATATATATATTATATATATATATATATATATATATATATGTGTATATATATATATGTAATACTGATAGATCATCACACTTGTTCCTATTAATTGCGTGATTCATTAATGAGATTAAGCATATAACACAAAGCATCCAAATGATTTATTCCTTTGTCCTATGTCATTTTACATATGGCATGCATTCTGCTTACTAATCTTACAATCCAACAAAGTGAACGTATTAATAGAACATTCAACTGGTGTATCAGATCTTTTTACAATATTTACAAGCAAGATACCAGTGATAAGTTACAAGAAGTTCAAATTCTGTCACCCAAGTACCACATAATGTTTGCAAGCTTGACGTTGTTTTTCAAACATGTTACCAATTCGGTGCATACACTGAAAATCCTTAACAATAACATCAAATTTAACTCAAGAACACGTGCATGTATCGTCAGTATAGCAAATAAATCAGATGCATGGAATAATTCTTTTACACATGCTACCAGTCTATTATGGAATAATTTATCTTGTACAATAAGATACGCTGAAAGCCTTAGGGAGTTTAAGCGATTACTGAAACATAATTTACTTTCCCAACAAAGAATTATTGGTTCATCATAAACCCTAAACGCTTTCTAGATGTATGTATAGCGAACTTTAAAATCGATTTCCGCTGATTTGTTTTAATTTATTTTAAATTCATTTTTGTAAGCTATGTATTTCATTTGAAATAAAGCTTATTAAGATTTTTAAATTTTGTATGACATTTTCACATTTTTAAATGTGAAAGATTTGACAAGGTATATTCCTTATCACATGAAAGATTGATTTTCATTGTTTATTACTAATAAATATAAATTTTAGATATACTCAAATCAAGATGACGTCTAAAATTGCGGCAGCAACTATGATACATAGTATCAAATGCCATGTTATTCTATGTGCCATATGCTGTAATAGCATTCTTGCCGCTCTGTGCATGTTTATTGAACAGGCCGTGATTAAAAGTTCCAACTTTAAGGAGGGGGAAGGAGAGGGCAGGGTGCGAATCCAATGAGCCCCGCATTTTTGGGGGCCGCACTAAGCAAGTTCAGAAAAAAGTTATTAGTGAAGTGAGGAAAATTAAAATTAAATTTTTCACAATATAAATTCAACAATTATATTGCTAGTTGCATTTGAAAATTAGGGTACATAATTAATATCTACACTATGATTTACAACAAATATGGCTCTTTTCGAGCTTAATGCTATAATTAAAACATATTTGTGATCTACCATATACAGAATGATAAGGTGGTTTGTAACTCCTATCAATTGAGAGCGATTAACATGAAAAAAATCTGTAAAAAAGTATGACATAAATAGTAAATACGTTTTAATTCAATTAATTTGCAAAATTCAGGGAGATAAGCAATTGTTTAAATGTATATATATTGTGGTAATATAATTATATCATATTGTATTAGTTATTTTAACATATTATTTCAATTTCTACATTTTTTATATTATATTATAATATTGAAAATAAAAATAATAATAATAGAATTGTATTATTAAATGCAGTAGCAAGAAATGAAATACAATTATTTCCTTAATTTCCAAAACACAAGATGTAATAAAACTTGAATTTGAAATTCAGACCATTCATTGCATATATACAATATACCCAAGGAACTGATACCAACAAAGTCTTTCAAGTTCCAATAATTCTCATGTACTTTAAAGTTCTTGAAACAATCATTTCCTTTAAGGTAACTAAAAAATACTTAAGAATTAGATGGGTTTTCAAAAACGGATCTGTTTTATAGTGACTTAAGGATACTTTAAAGTTTAATATTGCTCTCCAAACCTTTAATTTTTTAAAGTTGCTTAAAGATATTTTATGATACTAAATGATATCTAAAAATCTATAATTCTCATTAAAATACTTAATATGCTTATAATTTCCTCAAATTGCAATGAATAAAATAATGAAACTGCTTTTTGTATTTAGAACTGATATCTTAAACTGTGGTGATGCAATTATATAAAATTATCTATAAATATATTATCGTGCAAAAGTAGAATTATATATATTTTGCAAGCTTTACAATTTCTTAACAAATAGCATATGCAAGCACAGATATATGCAGTATTACAACTAAATAAGATGGTGAAACCCAAAGTATTATAATAGGGACGTTGTTATCATTACCTCTTCAGTTTACGTATAGGTCATATTTTGCCACGGTCCGCGTAGCCTAAGGCCGGCCCTAACAATATTAAATGGGCGAATTGGTTGGGGTTTATGCAAAATTGAAGTCACTGTTCCTGTAGAATAGAAAGAAGCGATTGATTTTTCCATAATCATTAGCATATCCTAGATCTTTGAAATCACAAAAGGCATTATTTCTTTATGCTCTGAAATGCGCAATTAAACCTTGGTTTTCAGTATGTAGTTGGGGTTAATATGTTAAATACATGTAGCTCATATAAAACGGAGCTAAAAGTGTATTTATACCAAAAAATCATTACACTATAAAGTCCAATCAATCAACGCAGAAACAGAGATGGCCGAGGCCGGTTGGGCTTGGAGCGGCAATTTACCGGCCTGCAGCCGCTTTTAAATTTCATGAAAGGCCGGTAAAATTACCGGCCGTTTACCGGGCAAAATTATAAAAGATATTCTTGTTTTATATTATAAACAGGGAATACTTTGTTTAGTTTGGGAGGCATTTCTATGAAAATCTAAATTTCAAAAAAATTATAGTATGAGCAATTTACAGTATTGAAATTCGAATAATAATTACATTTACATTCTGGAATCTCTGCTAAATTTTGCTACAAACTGAGTTGTACTGCTTTTTGATAAGGTAGTTTTAATTTAGTTTTCTATGAAACTTACTAATAATATTAAAAGAAGCTGTTTATAATACTGAAAATATAATGTATAAGATTTACGCTTGAAGTTTGAGATACCTCATTCAAATAAAGAAACTGAAACCCTTGTATTTTAATAATATTGAAGGGGACGCTCAAAATAAATTTGAAGGATGCAGAAGACAGTCAGATACAGATATCAATTGACACATCTTACTAAACGAGCAATTATATTTAGTTTTACTTAAATTTTATTTGTGTACTTATAAGTTATTAAATGCTAAGCGGGGTCAAATGTAGAGGTCGACGGTTTTGAAATTTTAACTTCGGTTCGGTTCGGATCGGTTGTGGGGCAAAAACCGCGGTTTCGGTTCGGTTTTATTCTGTAATGAAAACATGTAATTTTGAAGCTATATTTTGTTATGGTTTTACAAGATTAATTTCAAGTATTTCTTAGTCTTAATGAGAGAAGAAGCATTGGCACCAGAAAGACTGCATCGCTTCTTGGTGATCGTGTTCGATCTAATTGAGCCCATGCGTTCTGATGACACATTTGTTGCCTGAATTGCCAACCACTTTTTCGCCAGTAGCGAGAGCTTTGGCAGTATTACACAGCTACTAATTACCAGTCATTAAAAACCGTTTGAAACCGTGCTAGTGAAAATGAGTCGGTTCGGTTTCGGTCTGCGTAAAAACCGCGGTTTCGGTTTCGGTTCGGT
>CABFPE010002251.1:0-10748 GCA_900660155.1 Hofstenia miamia
ACCGACCACAATCAAGTACGGAAATTGGCAAGGACCATTCACTGTGGAGAAAGTGCTTGACCACAACACATATACACTTAATAATGGTAAAACCGTACATTTTCAGAGACTAAAACAAACAATCAAAGACATTGAGAATGTAATCATTGATGACAATAATGAATTTACATTAATTGATAATGGTATCAATGAATTTGAAACTTATGATAATCTAACCGAATTTGCTGAGGAAGATTTTTATGATACTGATTTTGAGACTGATATTGTAAATAATTGTGGCCAACAAGTGTTGCCTCCAAGGCGGGCCAGAGACAATCAAACTTATGATCCCAATATTTGGGACCTTAACCTTATAGATATGTTTAGGAATGATACCAATAGTGAAGAAAAAATGAGAGTCACCAGCTCCTCCACCCCATTAAAGAGTGAGAAGGAAAATGGAGGTTAGCAGAAATGATGGCACATCCTCATCTAGGCATGGGAGACATGTATCTTTGCTTGATGAGGCACGTGAAAACAAAAGAGGACGACATGAAGGTGCTGAGCAGAGTCCTATCCCATGTGGGCAACATGTAGCTCCATGATTAGGAGAGCAGACAGCAATAACACCATCCTCATCTCACTACTATGTGGGGGACACATACCTCCACATGCATGAGCAGAGCTGGCAACAAAAACCTCACAAACTTTAAAAACTCAAAACATACATACCCCATTTAGTGTATTACAAAATGTAAATACCTCCCCAATGAGTGAATAGATAGCCCCCTCAACCTCTGTTAGTTCCTCTACCATCACTTCAACAGTCAGATCTAGGAAGACAGAAGAAAGAAAGAAAAAGATGTCTAAAGTTGGTGAAGAAACACTACACCCCTATTTCATAGCTACACTTTGAGCAGTACATTACGTTCGTGATAACATTTCAGAAGAGATGCAGAACCAATTACAATGGACTTACAATACCAAAAAGTTAGATTGTTCTATTGATATAATACCTTTTATAATTGATGCAGAGAGACGTCCAAAAATAAATTCTATAATATGCTACGACTCAAAAATGCTTGAAGGAATTAGTTGTTTATATTGGAGAAGTACTGTGCATATTTCTTTTGATGATGACTTTTCAATCTACAATTTATGCCAATTTTTAAACAATGGAAGCACAATTAGAAGTTTCGAATGCATTAATATTGACTTCCCCAACTTTTTAGTAATCTATTTCTTTAGAATTAATGAAATACAAGACAAGCAGATCATGGAGAAGAGAGAAAGTGAATACTAGATAGCGCAAATCGGATATCAGAATTGGAAGGGAAGAAGGGAAGAATACAAAGACAGTATCCCTGAAGCAGTAGAAAATCTGCACTGCAGAATGCAAAATTTCATTATGATTTATCGATCTAGCTATAGTCAAATATCACACAAATCTGATATCAGTTACTAAACTATTATTTACAGACCTTATGCTATGCAAGAAAATTCCCTCACATAGGTTAGCAGTGGATAAAAAGCTATTAATTGATAACATGCTGCAGGCACAGACACTGGAAGTATTAAACATACCCTCTCTACACACAGTAACAGACATGAGAGTCAGCTTCACTTTAGCTCAAAGTGTTGATACATTACAAGACATCCAGGCGATATGGTCAGATATTAAAGCTACAAAAAACCCCGAGTCCGATTGGCCCAACCTACAAATAAAAAGCCCTAGTTCTCAATATCACCAATCTGTTGAACGTCTACTACGGGAAATCCAGTTTTCCTATGACATGCGCGACCGGAAAAACTTTAAGTCACTGTTGTTTTCTGAAGAAAAAGTGCCTGACATTTATGCGAGAGGTGCCATATGGATCATTGCCATTTACCTAACTAGAGATCCCCATCTAATTTTACCTATCAATGACAACAAATGGAAAACAATGTCAAAAATGGCGGCTCACGAAATAGCTGTCTGTCCACTTACATGTAAAGTGAAGAATTGGTTATTACACAAATGTACACCACCATCTTCCCCCTGCAAAACCAAAAGAGCTATGGATCATTACGAAAAATATTATGCCCGACTGGTGGGGGCGAGTAGTATAACAGGAAAATTGTCAATCATTTTATTAGCAACCGGTTGGGAATTTGTCGGTTGGACATCAATATTTTTTCAGAAATGATGAAAAAGTACATGTGGGGTGCCACTGCTGAAACTAAGTTTGCAATCTTCTCTGCCCTGTTAAGCACTAAGAGATTAATTGAATGACAGCTGGGATCAATGCGAACATTTTTGGAATTAGTAAGAACAAGTGAAGTGATAGAGCAGAATGAAAATTTTTTTGATGCACACAGAATATCCTATCCAGAGTGCAGCTACGGAAAGTTTGCGGAATCAGCCAGACATGTGGAAAAGGAAGGAAAAATAATTCCTATCACTATATTCAAACAGATTATGAAGACCCCCAAACAGTTTTTTAGAGAAGAAGAATTATTGGCTACATCCTCAGTGCAATTATCTCCTCAGATCCATGAACTTATTGAGAAAGTTAATTTAGAGAAATTTGGTGGATCACCTCATCCAACTCCTCAATGGTCAATCACTGAAAATTAGAGGATTCTCATGCTCAAGCATGACCCTTCTGACTTTGATAAAGATTTACTAATTCAAAATAGAGTGCTAGTGGAAAATAGTGAAAAGGATGTTCTTGGAATGATGAAGTGGTGCTTAACTGAAATGTTTACTAAAGAGGAATTGGTCATTCTACAGTCTCAAGGGTGACAAGTAGCTCTGGACGTAGAATGTACTACCACCTGAATCAAGATATCTAGCAAACAGATTGAGGAGTTACAAAAACATGAATTAAGAAACCAATTTTGGGATACCATTAAGAATGCTCAGATCAACTATCCCGTTACAATTGGGACAGCTAGTTTACAAATGAAATCCCCATTTGCAGATTTGGAACGCAATATTTGGAAAGAAAATTTATTATGCATCCCCCCTCCTTGTGTTGAAACTCCACTAATTCAACCTAAATGGTGAGTAAAGAAAAACAAGAAGAAAGTTGCAGCCCATCTACCCAAAAAATTAAATTTTGTGAGCACTAGTGCTGAGGCAAATAAACTGAGTAAAACTGATGAATACCAGTTAGTACGTGAAAAGTTACTGGCAAGTGATAACAAGGAAAGAATCTTCATTGATGGAAAGTTGACTATTCATGACATTTTTAATAAAGGAACTGCAGTAAATGAGCAATTAAGGAAGATACATGAAACCTTACTAAATACTGATCCTCAGGTATTAATTCTATTTCAAGCTGTTGGAGATCTTATGTGGATCAACAACGTAGAAACTGCCACAAGATACTATGATGTCATGAAAAGGATAGAAAAAATCACAATGCTCTGAGCTGACGTGTCCAATCCAGATGATATGACATTGAATCAGGTACAAGAGTTCTGTTCCATATTTATGGACCATGCAACCTGCATGGGGTCTCTAAGAGATGTGTTTGAACATTTTTACCCAGCCACCACTATTTGAGCCAAGGATGCTCATATGTCCAACATGGATGCATTGATGACATTAATGATTGCATTGCAAGGATTTCGCCTCTATGAATGATTTTATGATACATTCACTCACCATTTAATCAATTTACAAAAGAATTGTCCCATCAGTGATAGATTGCCTACACTATGATACTTCAAGTTAAGAGATGAAGTTGTTACTCAGGGAGAGGTATTAATGCAACTTTCACGTGAGCCTCAGTATGCTGAATTAAAAGAATGGGAAGGAGAATTAGCTATGGAAATGGTCAGAGCCACTCACTGAATAGTCTTGGGTCCCACTCTCCACCTACTGCCACAGAATTAATTTGAGCAAAGGGGGGCATGTAGAGTCACTCAGGGAAATTTTCGTGATTATTATTCATTTCTATTTTGATTGTATTAACATCACCATGATGTAATATTTAATTTCAAGCTTGGGTTTATGAAAGTTAGTTATCTTTTTATGTCCCCTCAATGGTGCTAAATGTGTTGCTCAAATTTAATTTGAGAAAGGTTAATAGATTTTATCTAGCCTCAATTACTGTTCATTTTCTCTTTTGCTATTTGATTATTGTTTTTTGAATATGAAAATAATTGCTTAAGTGCAGCAACAATTTGGGAGTGCTTTTTAAAAGTACAGGGCAACATGTAGCTCCTGGAGATTGGCAGATCTTACCAGCCCAAATTGTGGACCTATTAGGTTATGGATATGGTTACACATAAGGCAATAATAAAACTTTCATTCTATGTTAAACACATACATGCACTTATACTGTATGACACTGTGATTATACCATGCTGTTGGCTAGCACAAATGTCTGGCAATTACAGACTATTATTAAGTGAGCTGAGAGATAACAATGAAAATGAGATGTTTATTTTACTATGAGATAGAAATTAATAAGTGAGACAAATAGGGTAGCACCATGCACTAGGTCGAGCACTACAATGTTCTTAAAGACTTTGCTTTGGCTGGAAGCCATGTGAGTTGGTCATCTTGGAGTCACCTAAAAGTATTGATTACTTGGATGAATTACCAATGTTTATTTGTATAAGTTCTCTCTTAACCCTTTCCCCAGAATCGGGGCTGTCATCATATCTCTATGTAAAACCTTCTGCAGAGTCAATTAGTTTTATAGTGTAATTACAATTACAGCCCACAATTCTACATGGCAACCATGACAGGATGCTGACGTGATAACGATTTATTTATCTGTTGTGTTTCTGATGGTTTGGATTTGGTTTCAGTTTTGGTTGTGGTGTTGGTCAGCTGGGATAGTTGTTTCCCCTGACTGCAATTGGATTTCAGTACAAATCTACCACCCGATGTGTACTTATTCTTTTTCTCTCCATTGGAAAGGCAACCTTAATTTTACATGTTCCACTTTTTATGTGTGGGTCTTTACCCTTCAAAATTCTGTTTTTGTCTCAGTGCTTTATGTGTTGGATTTATTACCAAATGCCGCTGTATCCCGCTTTTTGGGCTTGTATCCTGTGATTTTTCTTATGAGTTGTGGGTCTCTCTTATGTTTGGAAAGTACTCCCATCTGTCAGTTATACTGGTTATTTTCTTGTGTATTGTTTGTTGTTTGATTCTTACTTAAATGGATTCAAGTCGGACTGTTACTTACTCTTCTACTTTTGGGATTTCTCTGGATCAAAGTGTCCCCTGTGCAAGCGATGGCAACCAGGACGTTGCCCCTTGCACGGTTGGATCGTTGTTAAATTTCTCTCCAACCCAAACTGCTCAAAGGTGAGATCAAAATGCATCAACTAGTCCATACCTGAACGCTAGTACTGGCAGCCCCAATCTTCAGCCACATCTCCGTCAAGTCTTGAATATGCAGAATGCTCCCCTGATTCCATTCCGTCCATATAATCATGTTGATAATGTGATGAGCTCCCTGCCACACTTTGATACTCAGCAAATGGAGATTGAGCACCTGAAAGACGCATTATCACAGCAGGTATCTATGAGAATGGACAGTGAGCGTCAAGTTGAGTCTCTCCAGCTGAACTCAACACCCAACATGTTGCTTACCAGAAGATGGAAATGCGGATGCTAGAATCCACTGTTGTATTGGAGCTACAAATCCATGAACTTAAGAATAATATTGCAAAGTCAGAGGAAGCGCAACTTAAAAGCCTCTGTTGATGACTTTGTTACCCATGCTACATTAAATGAAGCATTAGGGGATTGGGCTGAGAAGATCACTGATCAATTGGCGCAGATGATTCGATCAGGAGGGGGTGAAAATTCAAATCCTGCCTTTTTTCATGTGTTGATACCTTCTCAGTGCGATGAAAGTACAATGGTAATTCCCCCAACTTCAGTTTCATCTTGTACTACTTTGTTGGTGTCTCATCCTACATTCACTCAGGCATCCACTCTTGCTACAGTTTCTACCCCTCAAACTGATTACGCTCTTTCAGTCAATGCGCAGCCATTTTGCAGCACTTCTGTGGTACTGATAGCTAAAGAACATATCAGTGACGTTACTAGTCCATTAAATGATAATACCAATACCTCAGATAGGCGACCCCGATTTCGTCATTCTATTCTTCCTCTTGAGACACCTGGACAAGTACCAGTGCTCAGTAAACATTCAGTATTGCCTAAGTTCACTGGACAAATTGATGCAGTTTCGCAATCCTTTGATGAGTGGTTCTTTTTGTTTGAACTTCACATGAAACATTATAAAACTTCTCAAGAAAGTGCCATATCGCAGTTTCCACTGTATTTAAGTGGCTTAGCATACAATCAATATATGATGTTAGATCGGAATATCAAGACTGACTATCAACTGTTAGTTGGGTTTTTTGAGGATCACTATCAAGCCCCTCACATAAAACACCAATACAAGACTTTACTTTGTGATATGTCTTTTAAGAGAGGGGACGATATTCGTAATTACATCATGCAAGTTGAAAGACTTTTTTGATTAAGCAGTCTGTCTCCTGAATACTCTCGGCATGACCTCTTCTCTTATATTTGTAGGGGTTTTCCCTCTTCTATCCATAGTCGCCTGGAAATGAAATGTGATCTGGAGGATAGTCTGCACAAAATTATCAGAAAGGCGATTAGTGTTGTTTACATGATTTATAACTCTAGTCAAATTGATAAAGATCTTCATGAATTAGCTGGGACAAAAGTGAGATATGAACCCAAGAAAACAATTTTGAAGAAAGACTTTGACATGGCCTCAGTGAGGTGTTTCCACTGTGGCGAGAAAGGACATTTAAAATCTAATTGTAAGGCAAAGATCCAACTTGTTGCTGAAGGTGAGGGCTTCTTGGTTGATGATCCTTCTGCATCTTCCACCGACACACTGTTAGTTGATTTGACAGAGGATGAATCACCACATTTAAATTAAATGGAGCACCAACTCCTTTAAACCATGCATGGGATGTATTGGTTATCACTAATCTGATAAGGAAAAACCTGATTCCTGTGGAAATGAATGGACGAATTATTAATGCTACAATTGACACCAGAGCTGCTGCTTCAATCATCAGTGATGAATGTTGCAAAGACATTTGCTTTACCCATGATTCTGATATTAAACTCATTGATGCGTTGGGAAATTTAATTTCATTGAAAGCTACGAAATGCCGTGTTGAAGATTTGTGCTGAACAATTCAAAGTAGATCTCATTGTCATTGATACAGCAAATCATCAACTCCCCTACGATTTGATTTTGGGGAATGACTTTTTAGAGAGAAACTCATGTGTGATTGATTATAAAAGTAATACGATATCTATAAAAGATCAAGAAGCCACACAGTTAGCTACAATTCCCGAACAAGAAGTTGTGTTTGATTTAGATGAGCCTGTCCACTTAGAAGCTAAGCATTGGACCCGAGTAGCTGTGTTTTTGAATTCCGAGATGAATGGAGAAGTGATGATAGCTGGCCAAAGAGGCAAATATATTAACGCATCTCTTTTTCTCCTGATCTATGTAAAGTAAGTTCAGGAAAGACCTACGTCACCATTCTTAATGGATCAACACATCCTGTGTGATTTAATGAATCAGATGTACAGATAATAGGAGTACCAGTTCGTGTCAAGAGTGTAGAGACTTCCTGCTTATTTATATGTATTACCATTCATGATCTAGAAGAGTTGTCTAGGGTTAAGATCCCTACTGTAAATAATGAGACCCACTCACATCTAAATGATAAGGAGAAGAGATCACTCATTTCGATACTTCAGAGTAAGAATGAAGTTTTTAATTATGGTACGATAAGCATGGGGCAAGCAATTGGAGAAGAACATGCAATTGAGGTAAAGCAGGATAAGCTGATTTGATTACCTGTCCACAGGGTTCCAGAAAATCTCAAATCAGAATATGAGAAAATTTTGAAGGATCTAATTGAGAGTGGAATAATTCAGGGAAGCAATAGTCCCTACACTGCCCCAATGGTGTTTATTAGGCAAGGGGAAAAGTACAGACTATCTACCAACTTTAGAAAATTGATTGATGTCACTATCAAAGATGCTTATCCGTTGCCTAGAATCGAGGATCTTCTGTATGATGCCAGTAGATATAAATTCTTTTCCTGCCTTGATTTATGTAAAGCCTATTGGCAGGTACTGATGCATCTGTCCAACATTCCAAAAACCGCATTCATTATGCCCTACGGCCTTTATGAATGGAAATATATGGCCTTCAGATTGTGCAATGCCTCAGTGACCTTTCAGCATTATGTTACCAAAGTATTGACCAACAAGTCCAACATTCTCAAACCTGGGATTTCAGTGTATATTGATGATATCCTCACAGCAAGTGACACTTTTGATGAGCATCTTGAGAAACTAAATCAGACCTTGGAATTGTTGCAGAAAGCCAGACTTAAAGTGAATGGTAATAAATGTTCTTTAGCGCAGATTAAAGTCACATTCTTGGGCAGAGTAATAGAACATGGAAGGATCTCAATAAAAACCAATGTCAAGCAGTTTTTAGAAAAGATTGATACACCGAGAAGCCGAAAAAATGTGCAGAGACTCATGGGATTCTTAAATTACTACGGAATGTTTGTCCCAGATTTGGCCAAGAAAACAAAATCCATCTCTCAACTACTTAAAAAAATCTCATGAATTCAAATGGACATGGACTGAGCAGGAAGCATTAGAAAGAATCAAAACCGAGCTTAAAAAGATACCATCATTAAATACCCCTGATTATACAAAGGATTTCATTGTAGACTGTGATGCGAGCACTGTCGCCATTAGTGGCGTTTTGAGCCAAGAGATAAATGGCGTGACAAATGCGAGATGTTAGCATTAGTGGAGTCGCTCAAGAAATTCAGATATTTTATCTTAGGTCGAAAGTTCATTGTGCACACTGACAACAGTGCACTAGCCTGGCTTAAGAAATTTTCAGGAGATAAGTCCAACATAGTATCCAGATGGATAGAATACCTTAACGACTTCTCTTTTTCGATAAAACATCACCCTGGACGTTTACATCTGAATGCTGACTATTGGACAGCATTGCCAAGCTACGAAAGGGATTTAAAAAAGCCAGCTGGGGAGAAGATCCCATTTGCATTTATACCACACACTGAATATGAA
Source organism: Hofstenia miamia (assembly GCA_900660155.1). Taxonomy (NCBI): domain Eukaryota; kingdom Metazoa; phylum Xenacoelomorpha; order Acoela; family Hofsteniidae; genus Hofstenia; species Hofstenia miamia. The sequence continues at coordinate 9,113 of CABFPE010002251.1, forward strand.
TTGATTCCCAAAATAAATGCTGATCAAAATGGTAAAGAAATTTTGCCAATCTTAATCCGCAAAGAAATATCTGAAGAAGAAATTATTAAACATCAGCAAAATGATCTCATACTCTCCGATATTATGAAAAGGATGAAGGACCCCTTCCATCCCCTCTCACTGACCGCTATTAGATATTACAATTGCTACAACTGGAAAAGGACAGAGAAAGGATTACTATATGCAAAGAGTCGAAATAATCGCCTTGCTATTCCAGAATATTTTAAAAGAGATCTTGTGAGGAGGGTTCATGAACAGGGTCATTTAGGGATCATCCAAACTGAGAAGACATTTAACTCTCGTTATGTTACTATTGGCATTTGAGCAACAGTGCAGGATATAATAGACAAATGTGGGAAGTGTTTATTAAATAAATCCTCTCATTTCCCGGAACAGAGGGCTGAATTGGAGTGTCGCGCAGCCACTAGTCCAAATGAGATCGTACATATGGACCTGGAGCAATTATCCCGTGACAGCGAGGGATTTCAACATCTTTTAGTAATTGTTGATCACTTTACCAAATATGCTAGGATAATTCCCATGGATAGTACACATGCTGAGAAGGTAGCTGATAAAATAGTGAAAGAATGGATTTTAAAGTACGGTCCTATGTATTGATTAATCTCAGATCATGGCCTGCAATTCGAAAGCAACTTGATGAAAACCCTTATGTCTGAATTAGAAATATTACATGATTTCACCACCTCATATCACCCTCAAGCCAATGGCTTAGTGGAACGCCTAAACTGAACTTTAATAAAACTAATTAGAGTGGCATTATCACGAGCTGCAGGAAAGGATTGGCGTTGGGTGATAGAATGTATCGAATTTTTCTACAATACCTCAGTCCATTCTACAACTGGGGTCAGTCCATTTAAAGCCATGTTTGGCCGTGAAGCACTAACCTCATTATCGATGATGTATCCACATTATTCAGAAATTACCTTAGATAAATATGTCGATCAGTTGTTATGTGATATGCAGCAGATTCACTTAACTATTTGTCACAACACTAATCAATCTTGTATACGACAAAAAAGAATGTTTAATAAAAAAATGTACAGTGAAGCGCATAAATGAGGAGACAAAGTATTTGCCTATCTACCTCGTGTTACAACTGATCACAATCAAGTACAAAAATTAGCCAATAACTGGCAAGGTCCATTCACTGTGGAGAAAGTGCTCGACCACAACACATACACACTTAATAACAGAAAAACTGTACAATTAAAACGATCAATTAAAGATATTGATAACGTCATCATTGACGATAATAACGAATTTACATTAGTCAATAATGGTATTGATGAATTTGCAACTTATGATAATTTAACCTGATTTTGAACATGATATAGTAGATAATTGTGGCTCACGAGTGTTGCCTTCAAGGCGAGCCAGAGAGAATCAAACTTATGATCCCAATATTTGGGACCATAACCTTATAGATATGTTTAGGAATGATACCGATAGGGAACAAAAAACGAGAGTCGCCAGTTCCTCCACCCCTTCAAAGAGTGAGAAGGAAAATGGAGGTTAGCGGACATGATGGCACATCCTCATCTAGGCGTGGGAGACACGGATCTTTGCTTGATGAGGC
>CABFPE010002253.1:0-15707 GCA_900660155.1 Hofstenia miamia
TATATATATATATATATATATATATGCTTGGTCAACTGACTTGATCACTGGTGACTTTTCACTATAGAGCACTCTGAAGGAAACGGCCTTCTCCAGGAATCCAAACACTCTTCAGGACATTCAAACGATGATAACCACTAATATTTAATAAATTATATTCCAAACTTTGAAGATGGCCTTCTCAGAAATGCTTAAACGCGTGATAGCTAGTTTAAAAGTTGACTGCATACATCTCCAACAATGTTTGTTTAGCTTTGTTAACACCTATATATTGTAGCATTAACTTAATTAGTGTGAGAGCATTAGAATAACGCGAGTAACAACAGTTAATTAAGCTGCATACCTAGAATAAATGTTTGATTAATACTATAGTATTATAGTAAACATTTAACGTTGGGGCAACGGTTTTAAATGCTGGCATTCATTTGGCACATTGTTGGTGATACAATGGTTGGATAGCCAACAGTATTACCCACTTTGGCAACAAAGAAAATTTTTTAACAGTTGGCATTACTTTGGCAATGAGTTGTAAATATAACCATTGACATAACGTTGTTAAGCCAAAGGTCTGTCAAACAAAGGATTTGAATTTCATTTAAGTTAGTAATCATATATTCTTAGCTCAAGGAAACACCATATTGTTCATCAAAGTTCCACGCAAATGCTTTAGTCGTGTGTGCAATGTGTTATAGATCTATAAAAACTCGTTTATAAGCTACATTGGTGTGATACTTCAGGCTTACTGCAGGATTACAATTAATTTTATGTTTCTTCACTCAATTGTATGCATTAATCTAATATAACTAATTTATAATATATATCAGGAGAGGTTGATGAGAATTTCGACTTTCCTTATATTTAAACTAAAATTTTACTAAGACTGTAGAACATTATATGTTGTATGCATGCGCTCGCGGGATTTTCTGATGGGGGAGGTCATCTATATATAGATCATGTTCGTGACCAAAAGCGGGGTGAAGCCCTGCAAATTTTTTTGAAAATATAGACATATAGACTTGCCTAATTTTCAAGAGGGCTCTTCCCCCTCTAACCCCCGTGGATATGGGCCTGATTAATATATATATATATATACATATATATATATATATATATACATCATAGATGCATTTTATTTAACATAGATTTTATATTATTATTATTATTATTATAATTATTATTATTATAATTATTATTATTATTATGTCTGTTCCGGTCGAACACGGTAGGGTCTCTCTCTCGATACGTGATAATCTATTCGCTGGCGTGCCTACCCTTGATGCGGCGTTTTTCTTTAATCAAAGATAAAAAGAAAACGCCGCTTCATCAAATGTTCGCTCGTCTCAACAAAGAAAACGCCGCTGAAGCTCTCCTACTCCTCTTCAAAAGTTCATTGAAATCTTTCTCTAATGCTTCAACCCAGTCTTCTCCTACAAAATCGGCTAATTCTAACAATGTATCATGTTCTAAGCAAACGTTTGATTCTCCTTCTGAACAACGCTATGTCTCTTTCAAAAATCCGCCCAAGTCTCCTATAAAGAAATCTAATGAAGCACAAAGTTCTACTTTCCCACAAAGACAAGTGAAATCTATTTGTGTGATGGTAAGATTTTCTTAGAAGATATGTGTATCCTATTATTTATCTTGAAAAGTAAATATTTTATTGCCAACTATTCAGTTTTAACATTCTATGCATTGAATGTAATATAAAGCAATGCAACTTTATAGTATTCATTTTAATATTTGAAGTCAATGTATTGTCTTTTACCTTTATGAAGTTAGCATTGATCACTAAAATATAATGGCCGTAACGATTTGAATTGCTTGGAATAATGCAATCTTATAATTGTAATTTTTTGTTTTCTGAAACGCAAGATTCTAAGCAAAGTCGTATGAATTCAATGGGCTTTTGCATATCATAAAATGATTTCAATTAGTGATTTGACAAGGAACTAACACTCATTTATATACAGTTCATATGAAAAAATTAGGTACATATATAAACTCTTGCATATGAAATGCTAAATTATGATGTTTCGTTATCATCTGCAAAAACATTTAATATCAATTCCTGTCAGAAAGAGTTTGTCAGATATTTTACTATTACATATTGTGTCATTAATCTGTTAAAAAATTTGCCGAATTTTTAAAAATCATATTGCAAACGTCGAATTTTCAGTGGAAAAATTATATAAAATGATTCAAATTTCTAGAGATGTCCCAATAAAATAATGATGAAAATGCGTTCAAAATTAAATATTAAAATAGTTGCATTGAGCAAAAAATTTATATATTTCCAAGCCTGATATATATATATATATATATATGCAAATTCGGTTCAGGTGAGGATATTTGGCACTTACATTTTGGGTGAGAGAGAAAGGGATCGCATGGAAATAGAATTTAATTAATTTATACAGATTTAAAGGAAAGAAGGGTGTTTGAAGCTGAATTTTAATATTCTTATGTGCTTCTCAATCAGAAGTAATTAGAAATATTTAAAAAGTCAATGAAATTAAATTGGAAAACCACAAAATACTGAAAATATAAGATTTTGGATTAAATTTAGCTGAATGGAAATTTATATTTTTGGCTACGCCAGTGATATTAAATGGACGCTCTTTTTAACTAAAATCCTAACACCAAATCGAAGTCGTATTTTGACATTCAAACGCCATGAACATAACGTTCAAACGCCTTCACTTCACATTTCAAACCTCGCGGAATGTTCTGATGGAGGAGATCACGTGCGTGAACAAAAGCGGGGTGAAGCCCTGCAATTTTTTGAGAAAATCTAGACACATAGACTTGCCTAACCTTCAAGAGGGCACGTACTCCTCTAAACCCTTTGGCTATGAGCCTGATATATATATATATATATATTATAGATGCATTATATTTAACATTGATTTTATATTATTATTATTGTTGTTATTATTGTTATTATTATTTGAAGAATTTTTTTAAATAAATAAAACCGAGTATTTTATCGAATATTCTATGTTATTTATTGTACTTATTCCCATAAATGTATGTATATATACATTACAAAAAGTATTTATCCACAATTGAATTTTTTTATCAGTGCACAATGTGAAGAAAATCTAAAGGATAATGGAAACCTTAATATCTGTAAGTTCCAAAATGGCCATGTCTCTCCAAGCCCGTGCTATGGAAGAACTTTAGAAACCTCTGCTCATACGAAAATATTCATGCATTTTAACATCATTGTCCTAGTGAATAATATATGTAGGATATATTTAATTGCATTGATTGCCCAATAGTAAGTATTTCCATATTATGTGTGAACACTACCACCATCCCAATAGATACATCCTTGCAGTGCAAGACATTTAAGAGCCAATTCGTTCCCACTATGTCCAGAATTGCAATATCGGTCCTAGTCCCTAGAATTCCCTACACTATAAAAAGCAGACGAATGTAATTTTGTCATAAATGTGAAAAAGCATATTAAATAAATTACAAGAACTACCTAATCATTGAATTAGAACTTGAATAAAACATTAAAAATATGAGTGAGTAAAATGAATTAAACAAATCTTTTTACGCTCAATTTACTACAAAAACTTATTTCATTAAACAATCAATTGAATTCCCAAATTCCTGCAATGATAATCAAGACTTTGTCTACACTTGAGGAATTGGATATTTTTGAATCCGCAGTAGAATTTGCTGCGAAGGTAACATTGTTTTTCTATATGTATCTCATTATATTCATGTAGCTACTCTTCGGCATACACCAGGCATAAATATAATGTTGCTTTACGCGAAATTGCCTTATGAGTGTAATTACAAATGATCTTGCACAGCAATTAAATTGGGCAGGAAAAGAAGAAAAGTGTAGGATTCAACATTTTAATGAAAATTGTAAAAGATTTGCCTAAAATTTTCCGATATTTGAAATTTTCTGTATATAAATTGTTTTTGTAAAATATATATTTTAGGTGCTGTATTACAAAGATTTCCTCATTCGGATATCAGTGTTGTCGAGAAAACTATTAAAGACTGGTGGTAGAAAAAATACCCAAAAATAGCATGGTATTTTCAAATATATATTTGAATTTATTTTTAGTTTATTGTTTTCACAATAATATAAAACATGAGGAAACTCTGAAAGTGCTAACATTGTGATTATAGCTAAATTATACATGTATTTAGAAAAACCCATTCCCAGACAATTGGTCCATTGTAATTCCAATATATTAATGTTAAACCTTTTCTCAACGTGAATATTTTTCAACAAATGTATTTAGTGAATACATATTGCTATAATTAAGGATTTTATGAAAAAAAAATATGAAAAAATATTTTATCACTGAGTTTTGCTATTATATATATATATATATATATATATAAGTTAATATATATATATATATATATATATATACATTCTTTTGCACAATAAATTAATGTATTCAAATTGTTTTAATTTTGAATGAAAATTGTTTAAAATATGTATTGATGTTTTCAAAAGAATATTTTAGTATAATGCGGTTATTAGGTTAAACATAATTTATTTTTGGGATGTATACAAATAATTAAAAATTTCAAATTGAATTTTACAAATACCCCTTTTGTAAACAAACTTGCAATTTTCTAGAAATATGATTTTTTATTCTATAAGGAATAAAATATTATATTATCCTGAAACTAGTAAATTTAATGACTTTATAATTTGCCTTAACCAATTCATTAAATGCTGCCAAAACAATTGCAGTTGGTTCAATTTTCTATGTATGCCTGCTTTAAAAAGACTGTCTTCAGGAAAATATTTGTCCATCAAAATATAAATATATGTATATATTCTAATCTTTAGAACTTGGTCAATTATATTCAATTAGTGGGATCAGTATACAGAGCAGTTAAAGAATTCTATTGAAAATTTCCCTACAAAATCGAATTACTAAAATTTAATAGCTGACGAAAAATATAAGTTCTATTCAAAAAGTGTGTTTATATAATTATTTATCTAAGATACATATATTACAACGCGCCATTCTTAGGAATAGAAAAAATTTTGAAAACGTAATTTTTGAAAATATAATTAAGTTTACAGTTTTTGATTGCATTGTCACTCTTAACTACACAAAATGCACTTTCTTTAAATTATTGACAGTTGCAGATAAAATAAATACAATTTCTCAATGATAACCATCCAGATAAGTGCATTATAAACTTTTAGATAACTAATGTAAAGTTTCATTGGTAATTAGGAATGCTGTTAAAATTCATTTCTCTCACAGCTGTGCTGTTTACTTTTCAAAATGCGCTTCTGTTGAAAGTGGATGAATGTTCTGAAGAAAAATTCAACAAATTTTTGCCATGCTTATTCACTAAAGACCTGCTCGTTGAAAATTCTGAGAAAAGCTTAAAGATTACTGGCATTGGGGGAAGTGCAAAATTATCCAAAGATGATAACAATAAGCTTCCTAAAATTGATCCCAACCAAACACTTATCATAGAAAATGTGTCTGTGAATCAAGATTATCCTACAATAGAATATTGTAACATATTTTTGAAAAATGTTTCCGTGATTGATTATGGGAAGGCATTTATTTCAACTACTCTTTGTGATATCTGTGACATTCAAATTCTTAACAATAAATTTATAAATACGACATTAAACTCACGTGAGACATTAATAGTTGCTCATTGTAGGAGATCAAAAGTTACTGTTAATCAGTCTGTTTTTGAAAATGTCAGTTCTAAGAGTATTGTTCGCATTTATAGTGATGATCTTGTGCAATTATACTTTGAAAATAACGTTGTGAAAAAATATAGTGAAGTTCATCATCATTCTTGCTTAATCTTAATATATTGCAATAGGAGGTGCCCCGTTGAGAGTGAAATTATTTTAAGTAAAAATACCTTTATTTCTAATAACGTGTCTACCATTCTTCGTATTATTTTAATGCAAGATATTGTTTTGGCCAATAATACATTTATCAATAACAACTTGAACTATTCTGTTAGGGGATCCTCAAATAGAATCCATTTTTTCAATGAAAGCTACAAACAAAACACTTTTAAAGGAATTATCCACCCAGACTCACAAATCAGATCTTTAAAACTAAATCGAATAAAATTTCAACTTAAAGAAAACAGCACTGGTTGCCCTTTGAGTGATTTAAGTAAATTGGAAAAAGCCACAGTTTCTCAAGTAGATTTTGTGTTTAGTAATGAAGACTTTAAGAAGTCAATTTCAAAATATTGTTATCATCCGATCTTTTTTAAATTATTGAAGAACAAAAAAGTCCGCTTGATGGTCAAACTAGCAAAAACAAACCCAGAAAAAATAGTAATATGCACAATTTGCTAACAATGATCCAATGTGTATTGTTATGTCAAATGTTATTTAATAATAAGGATAATAAATATTTTCAATTTGTGAATTACATAAAATTATGTTCGAATTATTTTTTGAAAATAGCTTTGTGAAAAAATATCGTAATCTCATTCTTAGTTAATCCGAGTACTTTGCAATGCACAATGCTTGATTGAGAATGGAATTATTTCTAATAATGTGTTTAACTTTTTTTGTGTTTATTCTAATAATATTCACACATACCATGATATTGATTTGGCCAATAATACATTTATCAACATCAACTTTAATTATTCTTGAATTGGAAGACCAACTAGCATCCATTTTTTTCAATGAAAGCTACAAACACAATCACTTTAAAGTAATTATTGAATCACTTTCTTTTGTCAAATCATTACAACTAGAACGAATAAAATTTCAAATATAAGAAAATAGCAAACATTGCATTTTCTCTGATATCAATCAGTTGGAAAAAGCAAAAGTTTTTCATGTAGACTTAGTGCTTCCTAATGAAGATCATAAAAAGTATATTTCAAGATATTGAGATCATCCAAACTTTTCCAAATTAGTGAAGAACTAGAAGATTCGTTTTATGTTAGAACAAGCAAAAACAAAACAACAAAAAATAGTAATCTGCGCAATTTGCTAATCAAGATATTGTAGAATATCAAATCGATGTAAATATTAAATATAATATAAATTTTCGATTTGTTTGCCCAGGTTTGGTTATAAGTTTCACCGATTTTTCAGCAAGTTATAATTTTACATTCTATATTATTTAAATTTTTTTAAGTTAGAGCGAATTTGGGATATTGAATGTTGATAATAAAAATTCTGAAAATGCCTGTAGAATGGGGGAACTTTATTTAATAAGTCTGCATATATATATATATATATATATATATATATATATATAAATTTAATAAAGAGGGGTACTCTCTATATATATATATATATATATATATATTGATCCTGGATTGATGTGGCTAGCAGAAATGTGAAATCAAAATGATTAAGTCTGTGATTATTAAAATAATTATAAGGGTGTTCTTGGACACCTCATGCATAATAATTGTTGTTTCTAACGAATTTAGATCTAAAATTAAGGGTTAACCTAAGAGTAGCTGTCCAGCTGTTTAAGTGCATTGCTTAAAAATTCAAAATCAACTATAGAAAATTTATAACAAAAATCCCTATTCCTCAACTTAACATAAAATCAACTTTTCATAAACAGAACATTTGTTAAAATTAATAAGATTCTAGTGAGCAGCCTTCACAAAGTCTGGTAATTGACTTGTGAGGTTCTGAAAACTACTCATATTTAGCTAAATAATCAATCCTATTTGATACAAAATAACTCCAAAACTTCAACAATCCCCAAAACACAATCACTAAAAAGTTTATATCTTTTTCTTCTTTTTGTTTAGTTTTCACCAATTATGCCACATTAAATCACATTGCTTTACTCCTATAGCACACTTAGATTCCCAAGTAAACATAATCAAATCACATTATCTACTCATGTTCAATACTCTAGTATCACACACTTGGTCAATATGCTGATTTATATAAATTGGCAATTTATTGTTGGGTGCAGACTAATTTTTCTTTCAAAATAATTTGGAAATTGTTTTTATTTAATCAATGTAAATTCTAGAAATATAGGGTTTCTAACTAAAGTTGACATAGTCATTTTATAGTACTAAGGAACTTTTTGCACATGCACAGAACAGGAGATGGCCCACAATGTTTGGTAATAGAATTTTTTTTCAGGCAAATTATGGATAATTCAATGCATGTTTATCTAATAAGGACTGTCAAAAAGCAATTGCATGTTAACTAAAATTTGTTTCCCATTGCATTGGAATCATGAAACATCTAATACAAATAGAATACCATTTTTTCTAGTAATGTTTATATGGTTTGTGAGCTCCAGGAATGTATTGAATATCAGTCCACAACTATCTAACTTTTTGCAGTCTTACCCTATTATGATCTCAATCATGATGATTTGTTATTATTTGATTAATATATAATTAGATTGAAATTATTTTATTTTAGGAATCAGTGGAAGTTCAGTTTAGTGATTTAGAAAATACTTTTAAAATGCAGGTAAATTTTGTATTGTTTCAAATTAAAAAATTTTATTACCAAATGGTTTTGAATAAACTATCATCATCTTGTTATATTATTTCATCAGAGTTGGAGGAGCATTTCATGTTTATCATTGAAATATGTTTTTTTGCAAATTTAACTGTTATAAATATAGTTGTTGGATTTGCATTTCATTGCAACTGAAATACACATTTTGATATGCAAAATGCTAGATCCTGCTCAATAACTATTTCACAGATATCTGACAATGTACCATGGCACTCCCTGATTGCTTCTACATGGCTGTACATAATAAGCAGCAGGTGCTACAAATTCAACTCACCTTGCAACACACTATTCCTACCCTGCCATGAGCGGAAATCTTTCAAGGTTTCACTGACAGGTTGAAAGTATCCAAGTACTTCTAGACACTTCAGGAATCACCACTAAAATCCTCTTCACAGAGCATTGTGCCCTTTACTAAGAATTTCACCCTTACAGAATAGCACTCCTCTTTTGGCACAGGATCCATAATGTGTTGCACACTTAAGGCCACTAAAGAGTGTAGATAGTGTAGCATCCTCTACCAGGCTTTGAAATCAAATTTCTACATTATACTATTATAATTAGAATGATACACTAGCAAGTATGGATGTACTAATTTTATTGTGCTTGACTTCTACATTATTAACTCCATTAACTGTAATTAATACATTATGTAACAAACACTATTTAGGTGACCAAGCTCCTCAGCATCCCATCCAGTTGTGGGTGATTATGCATCCAGTGAGGCTGATCCCTTCCATATCTTCATTATTCAATACCATTTGCCTTAATTCATCTTTCAAATTATCTATCTCTAATTGTTTTGTAATGTTTTCTTCTCTAAGGCATATGTTCTCTTCATGCATTTCACTTACCAGTTGTTGTAATTTTTCATTTTGTGCCTTTATCTCTATATTGGCTTCTCTTAGTTTTTGTATTTGCTCCTGGAACAAATTCCTTTGTTCCATCAATCGGTCACTTGTATCATCTAGCATTTCATTGATTTTGTTTTCTTTTTCCATGTTTGCTATTTCTACTTTAAACATCCTTTGCATTAAATTTTCAATTTGAATTATCAATTCTTTTCTTTCACTACTATTACTTTCTATTATTTTCGTCAATTCTGACATCATAGATTCATTTTCCATTTGTGCTGGTTGTAGCACCAATTCTATTAGGGACGTTTTTCTTTCAGGTGATATTGTGCCATCCTGTGCTTCTGGGGTTTTCTTTAACTGGGGAGTCTTTTATGTTTTCGCCTTCATTTTGCTTTTCCTTTTTGAATTCACCATTTTTCTTTTCAGCTTTGACTAAACCTTCTTCAGTTCCCATTTCATTTTGTGTGCTTAATGTTAGGTTTTTCATTTATTTGCAGTTGCTTCCAATCTTTATTTTGACTTTTAGATTATAAAATTATGACACATTTCCTTGCATGAGTGTTCTTGTTTCTTTTATTTCAGCTTCATTATTTTTCTGATAAGGTTTTCTTCATAGTTTGAGAAGAAACAACTATCTTGACTCAAATATGTTGGTCCCTTGTTTTTTGGCTTTGATAGAATTTTCTTTCTCTTTGCTCATGTTGGGCGCCTGTCTTGGTCACCATGTAGAATCTTGCCAACCCTTTTTTCACTTAATTATTGAAGTTGTTTTCAGTTTCTAATAATTTGGGCGATAAATTAGGTACAACAGATTCCAAAACAGTTCTCAACCTAATACTGGCAGTACATATTAACTTAATTAATCTTACACCGTAGCATTCTGTGGAAGGTAAGTAACTTTTGCTCTCATTTAGGTTGAAGAAGGTGGATGGTAATGGGTTGAAATCTGACGCCAAGCAATGCTCAAGAGAGACTATTTTCTTAGGTAACAGCTCCAGTTTATTTGGACATTACATTGGAAACCATTGGTGATTCTCTCAGTGCATGGAATTATGTCTCAGTGGTAACATGTGTGTGTGGTGAACTACTAATTTTAGTGCATTGATTGCTTTTGTTATTAGTACTATGTAAACAAAAGAGAATAAAGCAACCTGGACACAATAGCTTATTATCATGCCTTACATATAATAACCCTCACTGCTCTTTTGAAAGGCTGTGTGTGAGGCTTCTCTGGAATTCTGTTAAATGAAATCAGGGACCACTGAAAGATTACCCTTGCGCTTGATTGTTTAGTTTCCATTTATTACATAAAATAACCTGACAATATAATGAAGTAAATCCAATAAAATTTGTTCATCATCAAATCAAACAATTAATGCATATTTATAGCACATTTAGGTAAATAATCAAACACTCAGCTAGTACCTGTTGATCAAAGCTTGTTTACAATTTTCCCCACGTTTCTTGTTCTGCTTAATTACGCAATGTCAGCATTAATTAGTATATGCTGTTTGGTCTTCTGATGTTTGCCAAATACTACCGAGTAAAATTAAATATAAAAACTGCTTCAAACATTTTAAAAATAAATAATCTATCATATCCATGTGTGTTACATTTAATCAATATTACATTTTAGTCTTAGTTACTTCCATTCTACTCTTATTTTGACCCCACATGGACTCTGATGGTGTAATAATTTTTCAAATAGTTTACTGAAGGGATGGCCAATGCAAATTGGCCTATAATTTTGTGTGTTTAGAGGATCGCCTTTTTTATATATAGGGGTTATGNCAAACATGGACTCTGATGGATTATGCCACATTAGCAGCTTCCTACCCTACATTATTAACTCCATTAACTGTAATTAATAGATGATGTAATGACCACTATTTAGGTGATGCAGCTCTGCAGAATCCCTTCCAGTGGTTAGTGATTGGGCTGATCTCCAATTTAGGTAACAACCACTCTTCTACATTCCAAGTGAATGAGTTCCACCTCTCAGATCAGTGCACACTCAACACTCAGCACTACTTGACTTAGTCTCAATTTGTAAAGTGTACTATATAATTGCAACATTTACTTTACTAGCTGCTAAATTAATTATGTACTTAGCCATTGCCAAAATATATTGCCTTTAATTAATTAGATAAAAAATTAGCAGCTTCCTACCCTACATGTAATAATCAATACATGCTTGGTCAAGTTATCAGTCACATTATAGTAATTAATTTGGATCTAAAATTATATAGATATAAATTCCTGTTTGGCTTACCAGCCTTGTTTATCATTATTGTCACATCATCCACATAAATCTGAAATAAGCTGCAAAACATTGAGCAGAATGGAATAAGATCAAAGAAAAGATGATTAAAAATATTTTAATCAAATCAATTAGAATAATTTAGATTTATTTGTATTATGCAACTAAGAAACAACAAAACAGAGAGATTAGCATTAGTTGATAAAAACACTTTTGACTAAACAAGGGGGCAAAGTTGCTTCCATTATTTTTAGCCACCATCTTGGCAGAAGTTTAAATTTGAATCAACAGGTACTTTTCTTAAATTACTATAAATAGATTAAAAACCTTGTAAGAAGTTGATAAAGAATTTTACTTGGAATTCTTATTTTGTTCTACTTGACTAGTTTGAATATTTAATATGATGTTGAGCTAATTGAGTGGTGTTTAGTAGTGGTCTGGATCCATCAGAGAGAATGATTCTAGGGTCCCTGTGCCAGACCACGAAGGTGCACTTAAGTTAGGTGTAGGGGTTTTCTCTTAATTAGCCAACTAGCATTTCTTTACTACATGTACTAGAATAATTGACTGTCAACAAGCAGTTGGATGACCAAAACTTAGGAAATATATTAATACTATTTTAGATCTAAATTAATGACCCATAAATGACTGATAAAGTGACTGTACATGTATTAAATTATAAATGTAAGTTAGGAAGCTGTTCAAAACAAAATATTTAGACAAGCCAATATATTCTGGTAATGGCTACATGTAATATCTAATGAACAGCTAGTAACAAGTCAGGTTGTGATATAGCACTTTTACAAAATAGAATTTAAGTCGAATTGTGCTGTGCCTTGAGTATACACTGAGCTAGGATAGGGTACACATAAACTGTATCGATTGAGCTGAGATGTGGCACTCAACCAAACAGAGGAAATGGTGAAACTGGATGTGGAGATCAGCTTTGGGTAGATGCCCATCAGCGATCATTGGATAGATTACTGCAAGGCTTCATCATCTAAATAGTGAAAGGTTAATTCTAGTTTACATAAGTTAACAGAAGCAACAAGTCAAGCAGTATGTAACAAGTAAATCCTTACCTGCAGTAATGCAACTAATGTTATACAGTAACAATAGATATATAGTGACAATTCCTGGTAGAGGATATTACACAAGTAGGAACCTGGAATGGCAAGGATCACCAATTACTGTGGAAGTGATTGTGACTCACAACCAAAGCTAAAAATGCGGAAATGTTCTCAGTGCTTGTGTGTTGTAATTCCTTAGCAACTTAGTGTATTGATTGTTCTTGATACAACTGATAATAGCAATAAATGAAAGTTCGCAACCAGGATTCATTAGCTTGTTATAGATCCTACATATAGATAGCCTTACATGTATAGATTAATACCTAAACCCTGATTATATGTGAATAATCAATACAGTCGGCTGAAACTGGAAGTTTAACAGTCCTGATCAAAGGTCACATGTAACACTATCTAAAGTAGTAAGTATAATAAACAATATATAATACAATTCTTTGAATTGACTTCCACAAAGGTTCATTAAATGGAACTAGGTAGAGAACAAAACAACAAAAAAATTCAAATGAAACATCAAATTTACACAAAATTTACAACAAATTATTTGTGTTCAGATATCCAATACAGTGGGTTAATGAGGTAATACCTCAAAATGAGGGTGCTAACAAAAAAAACAAAAGAGGACATGGTATGGAAGAAAGTAAACAAGCTAAAAAAAACAACAAAACAGTCAGGACTCTTATAATACTGGATTAATTCCAAAATGTTAAATATCTACAAAGCAAGTAAGGGTTAAGTAGAAACAAAAATAACAATATTGATTCTGCTGAATTTCTCCTGTGCCCACACAGACTTTTCATGACTTAAGTACATCTCCTATCATCACTTACCCCTCGAAAGTGCTATTCAGCAAGACAGGAAGTTCTTGCTATCATCATCAAAGGGGAAAACACCTAGCCCAGCCTTAGCGTAATAACTGGAACTCTCTGAACTCAGGCTGATGTCCAACTCTTAATTGATAATAACATTTAATGTAACAACAAGATCATTGATAGTGTTACTACCTTGTTAATTTCCAAATATTGGCTTGTAGACCTTTACATTCCAATCAATTAAAGCCTTCAGCAACAAATTAATTTATAGAAGACGATTACTGTAAGTTATCTTATACTTATTATTAGTGCCTTACACTTATTTGTATATTATTAATTCGGTTTGGTGGAGTGAAAGTAATTTTTACAATAAATATTGGTGGAGTTTGATTTAAGATAATGTTTTCTTAAATAAAGTTTTGTTAAATTGTGAATTTGTAGTAATTTTTTAAGTGTATGTATTGATTTTCTTTGTTAGGCGCAAATTGTATCAATATTTTCATTTTTTCTATGGTCTTAAATTGGTACTTTGTGAGTCTCAAGTGAAGTCTTTTGGCGGTCTTGAAATAACGCCATAAAGACCATATTTGAACTTACAAAGACCTCCATAGGTCGCCTTCAAGGCTACATTTTTCTAATTGGGTATGCCTTCCAATAATCCTTGAAGTGCTTCAAATCCCTACCTCCTAAGCATTTATGTTTTTAATATTTGTAATGTTGGCAACAGTTCCTGACACCATTGTAGAGTTACTCAGAGACATAGTGCCCTTTTTCATTTAATTATGTTATTTTTGTAATTTCTAGTGATGTAATCATGATGTGCTTGTTATTTTCAAGCCTAAATGACGAGGCAAAGTCATTTCCCCTCGATTGGTGCTAACATGTTATTGCTCAATTTAATTTGCGAGGGAAAACGTGATGTTTTAAGTTGTAAACAAAGACAGGTAAAATTCATGGTTTTGTATAAATATGAGATACACTGTAGAGAAAGAGCAATTGATGTTATCTCACTAAAACTGTGTTTGCTTTGCTTTACTGTTATTCTATTATTCTACTTATGATAATTGCTTAAGTTTCCAGTAACAATTTGAGAGTCACTCTTCTGTGCTGGGGACAACAACTAGTTCTCAGACAGTAGCAGCCTAAATTGTGGACCACATTAAGTTATGGCTACANGAAAAAAAATACACCTAGAAGAACATCATTTATTGTAAGTAAAATTGGAATGATTTAAATTATAAGAAAAATTATTTCATTTGATAGATCACATAGTAATCATAAAGAATCATAATACTGAGTGAAAGAATGAAAATTATTAAATTTGTGATTTAAAAAATAACTTTTAAGGACCTTCACATGACAAAATTTTTATTATAAAAAAGAGATAGTATATAGTACTAAGAACAATTTGATTGGGTGTTATATTTACAGCTGTTGCGTGTTTAAATTTGATATTACATCATTTCTTGGCTATTGCATACAATTTGTTACTGAAACCAATTTTTTTTAGGAGCTGTCATCAAATCTTGAAAAATAAATGTCTTATTATTGCCAACCTCTGTTTTAACATGCTATACATTTAAAGTCACATAAAGCAATGCAGTTTTATAGTACACAACGTAATATTTAAAGTCTATATATTGCAATGAGATTTGTAAAAAGAATGCATTGGGCCAAAAACAAAGGCAAGTCCATGCATAAATGATATCCACTCATATTTCTCATTTGCAAGTTCCAATGAAGGTTTGTTGCTATTTTATATGAAATTTAGACACTCGTACACTTAAAATCTTGATAGCAAAACATCTCCATATATATGCTGGCAATTCATAATATCTTCAAATGCTATTAAGCAATGTCTCCATAAGGTTGTCTAAAGAAGACCCATTTGCTAATACAATGCACTCTGTTAAGTACTTGGGCATAAGGTTTGATAACATGACAGATTTGATGGAATTGTCCGAAATATATGTGCAGAATATCTAAAACAAGGAAGAGTAATTATTCCAAATGTTTAGTATTCAAATGGTGCATTTCAGCATGTTTAGTATTAAATTATTCTTAAATGATTGGTCAATATAAAGGAACATTTGCTTCTTTTTTAATTAGTTTTATATTTATGGTGTGGCATATCTTTGGCTGCGTGTATTTCATGTTTGCATTTTTGTTTTATTTGCATATATATATATA
>CABFPE010002254.1:0-15675 GCA_900660155.1 Hofstenia miamia
TAGTACCATATCTTTTAGATATTTCGATAACTCCTCCAAGTTTTCTCTCATTACTATAATAACTATTCTTATCTGTTATACTCTCGCCATCTGTACTGTTTGGTTGATCTGTTTTTGTAAATGCTTGTTGTATTCTTTTTCTCTTAACACGTGTATGATTGTTAAGTTTTCTTCATCTAAGTTTATCTCCGGAATCTTCGCTATCTGTTCCTTGTATGCCATGAGTGCTTGCGCCGTTTCCAATGTGAAATCTTCGTTAAATGTCATGTGGATCGTACTTCTCATATATGGCCTATTGATTGTTTCATTTAGTTCTTGTGGGTAGCTGATTAATACATTAACTTTCAGCCGATTATCTGCATCTAATAGAATTGGCAGGATGCTTCCTTCCATTTTGGCAGTTTTCCTGATTAACGTTTTTGTTTCTGGAGACAATTTCTCGAACGCATTGTGCCGCATTTTTGTGGTTGCCATGAAATAGGGGTGCAACGTTTCCCCATCGATTTTAGACATTTGCTTTTCTCTCTCTCTAGATCTTACTGTATGCTCTGATGTTGTTTCTGAGGAGGCGTCTAATTGCCTCATCCGTAAAGGTAGTCTGCTGGTGCTTGGTTCACAGTCCATAGGCTGTGAACTTGTGCCACTGGTGTCAACTGATTTGCCCTTGAATCGGCTATCAGTTATGACCAACGGTACTTGACCAGCCATGGTTCCGGTGGAGATACCTTCAGCCTTGAATCGCTTCCAGATCTCCATGGTTCTTCCACCACTCACACCTTCCCCTGGAACTCCGGTTGTTTCACCGCCCTCGAATCGGCAAAGTGATCCCCTGGAAGGAAAGTTAACCTGCAAAGAGGCCGATTGTCCGTTTGTATCTCTGCCCTTGAATTGGCCTTGAGTACTAATAGGATGCCTCCTGACTCTGCGTTGTTTATTAACCATCTCTTCGTTCTCATCCCTTCTGCCCTTGAATCAACATCCGGTTTGAGAACTCCTGCGCACCCGCCTCCTCGTGTTCGTAGTCGGGATTCCTTTGGTTGGTTGGTTTCGCTTCACTCACTTCCTGAGTGGCTGATGCATTCTTCTCTAGTTTCCTAAATGCAGTTATTATATCTATATCCCATAGTTTTATTTCTTGCAGCCCTCTGGGGTTGCACTCTCCTTTCCAATTGCTCATTTCCAATATCCGCTGTGAACTCCTCCTCAAATTACTCCTCCAGCAGGCTATCTAAATCACACATATCGTACATAACCTCTTTGCCATTAATTCGGCTTAATTTAAATTTGGCACTTCCGTCTATCTTTGTTTCTTCAATGTCTGCTGTTGCTCTTTTTAAATTTTGGAAGTGCAGTAGTCTGCCATTATCTAGCATGTATTCATTATTTGGCAATTCTTGCGTTATTGTATGTGGCCCAGACCAAATAGTTTTTAATTTGCAGACCTGATTGGTGTCTGTTTGTTTCATTGGTGCGAATGCATAGACTAATGTGCCCGTAAATTTTTTTATTATAGTTTCGCTGTTGTCTCACTGTGGATTTCTTTGTGATGTGGCATATTGTTTTGTGAATTGCTGAAATCTGTTTGCGTAATTGGTTTACATATTTGTTATTCAAAGCTTTACTGCAGTCAGTGTATTGCATTGATAGTGGTGTAGCTGCCTCTCAGCTGAACATTGCCTTAAATGGGGTGATTCCTGTTGTTGAGTGTACCAACGTGTTGTAAAAATATTCTATCATCTCGATCACCTCTCTCCATTTATTTCCGCCAATCCTTGTTGTTGTTACTCTTATTAATTTTATCAGAGTCCTGTTTAATCTTTCTACCGCGCCGTTCGCCTGCGGGTGGTATGCTGTAGTTCTTTCACTCACTATCTCTAGCATTTTAGCCATTTCCTGAAATAGACCGCTCTCGAATTGTGGTCCCTTATCCGATATAATCGTTTCCATTGGCCTGAATTACAGTATCCACTCCTTCATTACTATTTCCACTGTGGTCTCTGCAGTTGTGTTCTTCATTGGGATCATCCTCGCATATTTCGTAAAGTTGTCCACCATTACTAATAGGAATTGGTACCCCTCATTGTCTTTTGATAGTTGTTCCAAGTCGATTTGGACTATTTCATTCGGTTGTGTGGCTATTATCTTTTCCAGCAGTGCTCTCTGTGTTGGGAATCATTGACTGTTATGTAACAAACATGTTGTGCATTTGTTAATGATGTCTTCAATTACTTTTCTTACTGCTGTTGTTATAAATTGCCCATTGAAGGTTTTCTCTGTTTGCGTTATTCTGAGGTGGCCTTTTTCATGTATCCACCGTATAAGATCTCTTTTGAAATACTCTGGTATTGCAATCTGATTGTTTTGTCCTTCAACATACATTAACCCATTTCAGTTTGTTTTCCACTTGTATCATTCAAAGTAACTTGCTGTTAGTTTTGATAGTGTCACTTGGGGTTCTTTCAGTTTCCTTATTATTTCATTGAGGATTACGTCGTCCTGTTGTTTTTCTATTATCTCCTTTTCAGAGATTTCTTCCTTTATTATGATTGGTAGTACCGTTTGACCTTTCTTGTCCACGTTGATCTCTGGTAGCTCGTCATATTGGTTGTGTGGTAGAAACTGGAATTGCTGTTTTTCTCCATCTGTCTTTTCTGCGTCTCTTTGGTACTCTGGTAATGACGTCCAAAAGTCTGCGTTGCTATGTAAGGTGCCCTTCCGATGCTCTATTGTGAATGTAAACTCATTAAGATATTCTATCCATCAGGATACGATGCCCGATTTATCTCCCGAGAATTCTTTTAGCCATGTGAGGCTGCTGTTGTCAGTGCGTACTCAGAATTCTTTCCTGATCAAGAAGTGTCTGAACTTTCTGATACTCTCCACTAGAGCTAACATTTCCACTTTGGTGGAGCCATAATTCTCCTTGCTTGCCCGTAATTTACGGCTAAAGAATTGTATCAGTACTTCTTTCCCATTCTTCATTTGTCCCAGCATTGCTCCTATAGCCACCTTGCTTGCATCACAGTCTAATATGAATTGTTCATTATAATCCAGTGTATTAAGAAGATGATTTTTTCCTTTAGAATTTCACATTTGTTGCTGTTTATTTGAAGTCTGGCTTTTCCTAGAATTGTCAATGTTCTGTCCAATTTCTCTATATGCTCTCATATTGTATCACTTGTTATGATTATGTCGTCTATGTATGCATTGATACCATCCTCCATTCTATGCGTTTTGTTTTTCAGAACTTTTGTTATATATCTTTGAAACGTTGCCGGCGCATTGCATAGTCCGAATGCCATGTAGATCCACTCATACACCCTGTACGGTGATATGAATGCTGTCTTCTGGATATCGTCTTCCTCCATCCGCACTTGCCAATATGCCTTGCACAAGTCTAATGTTGTAAAGTATTTGTGCTTGCTTGCTTCATATAACATGTCCTCTATTCTTGGCAGAGGGTAGGAATCTTTCTTCATCACTTCATTCAGCTTTTGAAAGTCTATACATAGCCGGTATTTTTCTCCCTGCTTTACAAATACTGTTGGTGCTGCGTAGGGACTCTCACTTGTTCGTATGATTTTATTATCTATCAATTCTTCAAGAATGTGATTGTATTCGTCTTTCATTTGTTTGGGCACTCTTCTACAGGGGAGTTTTATTGGCTTGTGGTTGGTTGTTACTATCTTGTGTTTCTCCCCTATTGCCTGCCCCACACTTATCTCTCTGTAATTGAATATTTGTTTGTGTTTTCCTAGCATTTCTCTTAATAGTTGCATCTCATCTTTGTTCAGGTGCTGGTAGTTCTCACTCTTGATATCTGGGATCTTGTATTCGTCATTGGTTGCTTTCGTCCCAATGCCCTTGAATCAGCCCCTGGGAGTACTCGCGACTTGGATGTTGTTCGTCCACTTGCCCTTGAGTCGGCCATGTGGAGTACTTTGCGCTTCCACTTGTAAGACCTTGAATCAACCATACAAGTCATCGGCTCCATCTTTGTCCTCCAATGCTTTCCAAATCAATCTAATGTTCGATTTCACATATTTTCCAAATATCCTGATGTGTGATTTCTTTAGGTTTACATTCTGATTTGTTGGGTTGAGAATTGGAATTTTACCCTTTCCACTTTTTACTGCACATATACTTGACGGCATTGACACCCTTTTTGTGTTTATTCCTTTATTCTCATAGATCATTACATCGGCTGTGATCACTTCCTCTGTTTTGATCTCATACATTTTCCATTGATGTGGCTGTAAATGTATGTCTTCCTGCAGTTCGAACGTGATTGTTTTGTCTCTGCCCTGTTCTTCTTAGATCTCGATCTCTTCCTCTTTAACTTTGATGGTTCTATCTGCATAGATCTCTTCCCATTTGTTTTTTATGATGAAATCGTCTCCTAGAATTATCTCTTTGTGTAGCATGTTGTTGTGCTTTTCTACAATTACTACTTATGGTAGCATCTTAGTGTTCGCCACTCTTACTACCACTGATTGCTCTATTCCCTTGGTATTGATATATTCTCGGGATGCATTGATGAGTCTTTTGTTACACTTGGTGAGATCCTCTCTTGAAAACCCTACCTTTGTTGAGCAGTCATCTGTAATTATCAAAGTTGCGTCTCCATTATCAATGGTTGCTTTTATCATTTTGTTGCTTTTATCATTATTCAGTTAACTGATATTGTCATTGTGTTCACTATATCTTTATTCGCCGTGGTTTTTAGGAGTCAGTGCTCCACTTAGTTTTCCGATTCTTCTTCAGTTTGGGGTTCTTTGTTTGTTTCTCCCTCTGATTCTATTAAGTCTTCTTCTTCAAAGTACCCTTGCTCTTCCCCAATCATGTTTATTTGTTTGTGGCACTCGTCTCTTTTATGTCCTTTCTTCCCGCAATTATAACATTTCACGTCTTTTTCACGAACCTTCTTCATTTTTCCGTCTCTGGTTTTTACTCTTATCGTTTTTTCCTGTTTGTCTGTCTCATACGTTTTCGTTGTGTTTTTTGGTTTGAGGTTGCTCCTCCACATTGGTGCTTCTCTGTGCCATGCTGCCTTTTCATTTATTCTCACGTTGTTCTCGATCATAGCTTGAATATCCACTGCCTTTCTGATCATCTTCTCTAATTTGTCATCTACATCGCACTTAATTTCAAATTGCGCTCTTATATTTTCAGGCATCCCTTTGCATATGTGCGAAAAGAGGTCGTATTTTGAATATTGGTTCTCTCTTGAGCTGAGTGTGACCAACCTCTCAACCTGTTGTATATAATTGTGAATGTCATCTGTCTTCTTCATCTTCGTTGCATTTAAAATTATTCTGTATTGATTTTTAAAACTTTCGTTTCCGTAATATTCTATGAAGTCGCCAATTAACAGTTCGTAGTCTGTTTTCATTTCTGGGTCTAACAGCAGGTAGTGCTGCACTGCCGCTCCCGTCAGATATAGGGGGAATCTCGCCGCTGCTGAGTGTTGGCTCACTTTCCTCTCTGCCATCGTTAGCTCAAACATTTGGAGCCATTCTCCGAACGTTGGATTGTAGCCATCTACTCTGCCATTAAATTTTGGTAAGGTGGCTTTACAAGGGATCATATTGTTTCCCACTTCTTGGTTTAGTATTGAGTTACTGTATTTAGGTTTCATGTTTTTTGTTGTCCCTTCTTCTTTTCGCAATTGTGTGGTTATTGCCTTTGTGATCTCGTCAATGAATTTCTTTTTTTCTACGTCATTCTCATCTTCCGAAGAATCTTCCAATAGGTGATCATGGAGTGGTGAAGCTTGTAATTCGCGTTCTTTTCTTCCTACGAACTGAAAGTTGTGGGACTGTATTTTGTCTTGTTCTTCTTTGGTCAGCTGCAATAGTCTCAGCTTGTCTTTCAACTGAGCTATTTCCTCTTGCCTCAAATCTTTATCTTCAATCAGTCGTCTATTCTCTACTTCCAGCAAGTCCTGTTGTGATTGTGCTGGCTGCTCGTTCCTGCTTGTTTCAAGTCGAATTATTTTACTCTTCAGTTGTGTTATTTCTGTGGCTTGTATATCATTGTCTTGTATTATCTGCTGGTTTGTTATCTCTAATACATTATTCTTTTCTTGCAGAAGCTGATTTTGTTCCAGAAATCTACTATTTGATTCCATTAGTTGCTTTGTGAGTGCCTTAATCTCATTCTGGAATACTTCACTTTGCTCAATTAGTCTAGTATCCATATTGACTTGGATATTCCTGATTGTTTCCACACTTGCCAGCTCAATGTCTTCTATCCTTTTTGTTAGTAGACCAATTTCTTCTTGTAATAGTTTCTCGGTTTCGTTATTTTTTCTCAGAATTTCCATAATCTCTGGGGTTCCTGGTTCAGAAGAGGATTCCTGTCTTATTGACTCTGGGGTTTGGGTTGCTTCAGAATTCCTTGGGTATGATGACGATCATGTCGCCATAGGGGTGGTGGTTTTCAGTATTGCTTTCTTTGCGCTTCCTCTCTTACTTTTGTTGTTTGTCATTATTTCTTGATGTCGTAGTGGCTTTCCAGTTTGGTTACAATTCAAGAGTCCAGTTTGCACTTGTTGCGGTTAAGGTTTTCTGCCTTTGCTGACTTTGTATTTCCGTTCACTGCTCTGTTGCTTCCTTTTTCCTTTTCCTTTGAGTTGTTTCAGAGTTTTGAAAGAGTATCACTGTGTGTTTCCTCTCTGTTGACTTTGTTCTTATTTGTCATGGTCGCCATGTAACATCCTCCACCTGGCTTATTTCACTGTGTGTTATTGTTAATAACCATCACTCAGTAAATTGTGGGTGATCAGTTACTAAGTTATTGAACCACCAAACTTTTCCTCTGTTGTTAACTAGTTAGGTTAATTGAGTACTAATTATCACTGTTTAGGTGACAAAGCCGTGTGATGTTTCCTCTTCTTCTCTTCTGTGGGCTACTGCCCAAAGCCAATCTCCACATCACAGTTCCTCTCCTTCATGAACAATTGACTGAATCCACTGCACCATCTCAGCTCAACAATGACTAATTATGTGTACCTTACCTTAACTCAGTGCATGCACTCATGTCAAGTTGTAACTGACTTAAACTCAATTTTGTAAAGTGTTTGTTGTTTTGATTTAGTAAAGCAACCGGGCATTGACACTAACTGCATTTACATAATATTAAAAAGCCATTACCGTAAAACTATTGGCTTAATCATTTAAGTAATAAGATTGCAGTTTCCTATACTTACATTTAATAGTGATACGTGTAAGGTCGTTTACTATCCAGTTGTTTCAAGCATCTATTATTTCATACATGTATAGGTCAATAGTCAGACTAAGCAAGAATCAAAAAACTCCTAACCGTAACATAAGTGCGGTTTCATGACTGGCACAAGGACCCTTCGAATCGCTCCCGTGATGGAATCCAGCCACTACTCGACACAACTTGCTTAGCTGAACATTTTATTAAATATCAAACCAGATAAATGAAGAATGAAAATAAAATAAACTCCGAAGAATTTATTGTTCATCAATTTTCCTCTAAATTCTCAGCTATTTATAAAAAAGTTTTCAGTACCTGCTGATTTTGAAATTTGAATTATTCTTCTGCCAATATGGCTGTTCTTACGTAAGCGTAATTTCGCTTGTTACAATTTGTCAAAAATTACTTAATCAGCTCTGGTAATTTTCTTAGAATGTACAATATTGTAACTTGGTTGCATCTTACAAAATGAATAGGATAATTAACTAAATTTTTACAATCATAATTCTGATCACTATTAATCATTCGACGTTAATCTCTGTTTGCAGCTTATTCCTTTTGGATGATGCTACACTACTACAAAAATGAAAGTTTCAAGAACCAGTACCAAATTATCTTGAATGCAAGAAAAATGAGAAAAACTGACAATATCCAAAACTACATGCAACAAGTTGAGCAGCTCTTGATGCTCAGTTCTAGGGGAAATACCTATTCGAAATACGACTTATTCTTGCATATCTGCAAAGGTATGCCAGAAAGCATCAGGACACAATTCGAAATTAAATGCGACGTTGACGACAAACTAGAAAGAATGATCAAGAAGGCTGTCGATATACAAGCCACTATTGAGAATAATGCTTGGATATATGTGAAAGCCGCATGGTACAGAGACGCACCAACATGGAAGAGCAACTTCAAGCCGCGCACCCCCAATAAAAACTACTCTGAAGCAAAACAAGAGAAAGTAATAAAAGTAAAGGGAAAGGATGGCAAAATGAGGAAGGTAAAAGAAAAAGATGTTAAATGCTATGGTTGCGGACAGAAAGGACACAAAAAACCGGACTGCCCAAAGCAGATAAACGTCATTGGTGACGAAGAAGCATACTATGATGAAGAAGATGTACTACAAATGGAAGACGAAATGGACAAAGCAACTCCAACCAATGAGGATTTGGAAAACTAAGTAGAGTGCTGACTCATAACAACCGTGCAGTGATAATGATTCTAATGAACCTCAACATGATGAATACAATAACAATAGCTATTAATGGAGTGATGAAAAAAGCAACAATTGATACCAGAGCAGCAACATCCATAATTACTGACGAGTGCACTACGAAATTGGGATTCCAACGAGAAGACATGGAAAATTGTAATAAGAGACTAATTAACACGTCAGGGGATTATATCGACATGAAGGGAATGATAAATGTTGCACAAATGAGAATTGCGAACACGATGTTCAAACAACCTTTGGTGGTGGTGGACACACACAACAACACATTACCATATGAAGTTATACTAGGAAATGATTTTCTGACAAAAACGGTTGTGTCATTAACTATGTGAACAAGACAATAAAGGTAAAAGAAGAGGAAATGGAAAGTGAAGAGGAACAGGAAAAACAGAGAACAATCACATTTCAACTGCAAGAAGACATTCATCTACAGCCACATCAGTGGAAAATGCACACAATCAAAATGGAAGAAAATATCACAGCTGATATAATGCTATACGAAAATAAAGGTATTAACACCAATTAAGTTTTAATGCTGTCTAGCATTTGTACGATAAAAAACGGCAAAGGAAGGGTACCAATACTTAATGCTATGAACTGGAATGTGAATCTGAAAAGATCCCAAATAATATATGGAAAATATATCAGAACTAACATCAGACTCATTTGGAAGGCAATGGAAGACGACGATGGAGCAAGTAATTTGCATGGTCAACTCAAGGACTTGCAAAGGAAAGCAGATAGTATTCCACATTGCCGACTCAAGGGCAAGTGGATGAACACCATCAAAGTCGCGAGTACTCCCAAAAGCTGACTTGAGGGCGTTGGGACAAAAGCAGAAGAGGAAGATACACACAGGATACCAGAGATAAATGATGAAGACTATCAACATCTAGAAGAATGAGACATCATGCAATTAAGATCACTTCTAGAAAAGCATAAACATATATTAAACTATGGAGAGATAAGTGTTGGTCAGGTGGTAGGCGAAAAACACAAAATCGTCCCGACAATGGACAAACTGATCAAGCTGCCAGTCAGAAGAGTACCTGAGCAGCTAAAGGAAGAATACAATTGGATACTAGAAGAATTAATCAGCAATAAGATCATCTGGCCAAGTGAAAGCCTGTACACAGCACCTACTGTGTTCGTAAAGCAGGGAAACAAATACCAACTATGCATCGATTTTCATAAACTCAACAAAGTGACAAAGAAAGATTTGTACCCCTTACCGCGAATAGAAGACATGCTCTATGAAGCTAGTAAATATAAATATTTCACAACTCTAGATTTATGTAAGGCCTATTGGCAAGTGAGAATGGAGAAGGAGGACATAGAAAAAACAGCATTCATAACTCCATATGGACTGTATGAATGGATTTATATGGCGTTCAGACTCTGCAACGTGCCAGCAATGTTCCAGAGATACATAAAAAAGGTACCTAAGAACAAGACACATTGAATGGAAGAAGGAGTCAACGCCTATATAGATGACATCATAGTCACAAGCAACACAGTCCAAGAACATCTGGAAAAATTGGAGAGAACACTAACAATCCTGGAAAATGCGGGACTCCGGATTAATGGAAATAAATGTGACATCCTTAAGGAGAAGATAGTGTTCCTCGGAAGAATGATAGAAAAAGGGAGGATTTGCATGAAGGACAATGCCTGAGAGATGATCCGGAAGGTAGAGAAACCAAACAACAAAAAGGATATTCAGAGAATTATGGGATTTTTCAATTACTACAGAACCTTCATCCCAAACAGCAAAAATGACTCGATTGATGAGGAAAGCAGTTCCATTTGTATGGACATGGAAAGAACAGGAGGAAGTCGTGGAAGACATCATTAACAAATGCATGACATGCCTCCTAAACAATAAACAGCATTTCCCAACACAACGAGTGCCACTAGAAAAAATCATCACGACGCAACCCAACGAAATAGTTCACATAGATCTCGAGATGTTATCAAAAGACACTGAAGGTTATCAGTACCTACTAGTTATAGTGGATAACTTCTACATGTATTAAATAACTAACTCTCAACAAATGGTTGGATAACCAAACCTTAGGAATTATATTAATATTGTTTTAGATCTAAATTAGCGACCTATAATCAACCAATATAATGACCTTACATGTAGTAATTGTAAATGTAGGTTAGGAAGTTGTTCAATTAGAATTTATTTAACTAAGCCAATATATTTCGGTAATGGCTACATATAATATTGAATGAACAACTAGTAACAGTTTCTGGTTGGAAATAGATATAACACTTTCACACAATGGAGATTAAGTTGAGTTGTGTCGTGTTTTGTGTAAGCTATCTTGATTGAGCTGAGAAGTGGCACTCAAGCATCGGATGAAATTGTGAAATTGGATGTGGAGTTCCGCTTCAGGCAGATGCCCACTGGAAGATCATTACAGAGGTTACCACATGGCTTCGTCACCTAAAAAGTGATTAGTTAATTGAGGTTGCATAACGTAATAGAAGAAACTAGTCAAGCAGTAACAATAAGTAAATCCTTGCCCGCAATAACTCAGCTAATGTTACTAGGTAACAGCAGATTAACAGTGATAAAGCCTGGTAGAGGATATTACACAAGTATATGTTGAGGGAGAGATAACTCCCTACCAACTATACACACAAGGAAACCCATAAATGAGCAGTTGAGAGACGAAATAGACAAATGAACAATGAAATCAATAATGCTGTTCTCTGGAGTAAATGACGTGGTCTGTCTGGGTCTGTGGGACAAGAAATATCGATTTTACAATGTTATGAAGTGAGTTGAAATAGTAACCATGATAAGACTAAATTAGAACAATCTGACTGTGATAACAGAAGTAGAAGTCAGGGCAATATAAGCTTTCTCTATAAGGACATAACAAACACCAGAAGCCTCAAGAAAGTAGTCACGTTTTTCTACCTGAACACAACAATACACATAGAAATGGCAAATACAAGGAGAGTGGATGCACAAATGACTCTGATGATAGCAATAAAAGGCATCCACCTCTACAGAAAAGTCTATGAAATCTTTTCAGCTAAGATGAATGAGCTGTGAGAAGTAACACCAATCTCAGAAAATATCAAGGAAGCAGAGTTTCTATGCTATCACAGCACTGTAACAACAGAAAGAGTGGCAGTCCTAAAATGACAAAGCAACCTGAATTTGCAACTACAAGATGGAGCAATCCCCAAGCAGAAAATATCATAAGAAAAGCTGATGAATTAGTCCATGGAGAGTGATCAGTACTAAAAATAATGCAAGCTGAGGAAGACATGTAGCATAATCCAAAACATAATGTTGCTAAAGAAGAGAAGGTTAGATGATTAGTCAGAATTAAGATTGAATTATTATCTATTGATTAAAAACAATTTAAATTTATTTATCATCATTATGTTTGTAAAATGCAACCAAGAAACAATATACCAAATTAGTACTTGTTGACAAAGAATTTGGCAAAACTAATTGGGTGGTAATGCTTCCATTATTTTTAGCTGTTTCTCTTCAAAGACTGTGTCCAGCAAAATATTGCTTGCGCCTTAAAAGTTAAAATCACTTGGAATCTCAAATTCCTTGGCAGTTGGCAGCTGTGTTAGAACAGATTTTCTCTTAATTTTTGACAGGCCATTTTGAATAGATGCCTGTGAGGGCAACTGAGCAATTTCTGTTGAATCCAAAGTTGACATAATTTGGCAGTAGATTGAACCTAATTCTCAAATCAATTTTTAATGTATTATTAAAAAATTCAAACCTGTGCTTTGGCTAGGACTAGAGCGAACCAAGGTGGTCATGCAATTTCAGCAACTTTTGAAGTTCATACTGAATCGTCTTCAGGTTCATGATTGTGGGTTCCAGTTGATGATCTAAGCATGAAAATGTATTATTTTTCATAATTACAAAAACATTCTTAAATAAAAAGGTAAATGGAATGAAAGCAATTCCATATATGGTTTTGAAATGAAATCTTAATGGAATTCCTGTTAATTTATGGTTTCCAAAAAATGCAAGCAGCAAATATTCAAGTGTGGAATATGTAAAAGTAAATAAAAACAAATGTTACTAATAACCTAAATTTTTTACATCATTCTAAACAAACAAGTTTTTAGTTAAAGGCAATAAGCAATTCCTTACTTATATATATATATACATTTACAATGTATAGTTTTAAGTAAAACAAGTTATATTTCACAAAAGTAAAAACAATAACTCAGTTAAAAGTATACCATATAGAGAAATCTTTGCAAGTTATCATTCTGGCTTTACATTTATCAAAATCACATTTCCAATAAATTGATTCTTTTTTCGAATGAATTATGTATGTATAATTTAAATATACTAATTTGTTTCCTCCATGCTTAGTGGGAATTATTGTAACTGCTTCACTCATGTATGCCTATGCAATACTAGGAAATTTACATTACATGTAAAATATTCTGATTGGTTGAACTTCCCTTTGGGCGAACATCCTGTTGGGCAAACTTCCCTTTGGGCGAACATCCCGTTGGGCGAACTTCCCTTTGGGCGAACATCCCGTTGGGCGAACTTCCCGTTGGGCAAACGCTATTTTGGGCGAAAGTCCTGTAGTCCATTTTGGCAGACAATAAATTCAAATTTTGAAAGACAGGTACTTTTTGAATTTGAACTATAAATAGAGTGCAAATCAATTTGAAAACTGTTAAAGTAAATCCTTTGGAAATCTTATTCATAGATTTAATTTGGTTTGCTTATTATTAATCAATGTCAAGCTAAATGGGAGATGCATTAGTAGAAGCTTGGGCACACATTGGGAGCGATTTGAGTATCCTTGATCCAAGCCATGAACCTCTATTTACATTAGGGGTATGAGTAGGAGTTTTTCTCCATTTAGCTGACTATCAATTAATCCATTTACATGTACAAAATAAAAGACAGGAAAAAAGGCTAGTTAGCCTACCATAGGTTATATCTATATTATACTATCTTGACTATGTAGGTGACCTATAAATAGACTGATAAATAGACCTAGCATGTATTCGTTATTTAAATGTAAGGTAGAAAGCTGCAAATTATTATCTACTTTATTTATCTATATTAATTAAAGCCAATAGTTTTCGGTAATGGCTAAAGTGACATTTATTAAGCAGCTAGTTACATTGCCTGGTTGCGAAGTACAAAGTTACACATTACAAATTGAGTTTAAGTCAGTTACATCCAGCCTTGAGGGGCGCACTGAGTTAGGATAGGGAACACACAACTTACTTCGCGGAGTTTGGATTGCTTTGTAGATTTAATGAATTATCCCATTTCGACATTTAAATCTGCTGGTTAATGTAAGGATTTTGATTTAAACTAAAAAGTATAGACTTGTATGAATATACTTTTATTTCTTGAAGTTATTTAATAATAGATAATAATTTTTAATGAGTTTTAAGTTTTCTGTGCTAATGTTCTTAAATATATACCGCTTTTACGAATTATGAAAAGTTTTCAGACTGCATATATCAATTTTTAAACTTTAAATGTAGGATTTTGCATTTCTTGTCACCATTTGGTTCAATGCTGCAGTATATTGTCTCCAGTAACTAGCAGAGATAAATGCAATATCATGCATACTCTGAAAAGCCAGATCACGATTACATAAGAAAATTAAAAGATCAGATAACTGGAATCCACAAAGCTATGTGCCATAATATAAAGAAATCGGCGATAAGGCAAGAAAGAAACTTCAATAAAAAGATATATGGTGAACCACACAGGGTAGGGGATAAGGTTTACGCGTATACTCTAATGAGAACATAAGACGTGAATCAAGTAAGAAAACTTAAAACACAGTGGTGAGGGCCATTCACAGTGACACAAACACTACCCAATAATAATTATAAATTGAATGATGGACGAATATTACATTTTCAAAATTTAAAACATGCAACAGTAAATATAGAACAAGTAACCCTTGATAAAAATGCAGAGTTTAAAATTGTACAGGTTGACGATGGTACATATGCTTAAATGGACGATCTGGATAGTGTTAATAAAGAAGAATTTCAAGACGAATATAGACCCGAGAAAGGGGAAGCTGAAGTTGAAAGAAGAGTAATGCCCCAGAGGGCAGTGAAAAATAAATTAAAATATGACCCAGAAATATGGGATATTAATTTAGTAACTGAAATTAGGAAAGATGAAACAAACAGAATGATCACTGATGAAATCGAGGAGAGTGAGAAAAAGGAGGACCCCACAGACTGATCGTCAAATAAAGGACGTGAGGACAGAGGGAACATCAGCAAGCTCCACTAACAAAACTAGATCTCCGCAATCCGATTGCCAAATAAAGGGCATGACGATGGAGAATTCACCACCCAGCAATAAGAGATGGAGAGTGAGAAGAAGAGCTCCACAGTCCGATTACCAATTAAAGGGTATGACAACGGAGCAGATGACACCTACCAACAAGAGATGAAGAATAAGGAGGAGGTCTCCTCAATCCTATTACCAAATAAAGGGTATGAGGATGGAGACAATAAAAGAAAAATCACCCTCTACCAAATGTCAATTAACGGGCAGGCGGGTAAATGAGGGCCATCTACAAGATACTGATCGCCAATTAAAGGGCGTGAGGTTGGAAATACCGAATTATGCACACTCCCCTTCAACATCTAGCAGTACTCGATGCCAATTAAAGGGCAATGAGGAAACAGCGTCAACAAGTACTCAAAGCCAATTAAAGGGCGGCGAAGAATCAGCATCCACGAGTACTCAAAGCCAATTAAAGGGCGGCAAGGAAATGACTTCAGTAGCTATGGAGAGTTGGGATCCACAACCCATAAGTGATGACTCTGATATGGATAGTTCGCAGATACCGTCAACGAGTTCAATCCCCACAACAACAAGTTCAGGAATTTTTTCGTACAGACAAACATCAACAACAACAAAATCTTCACGATCTGAAGAGAGGGAGAGCCACATGACAAAAATAGGACAAGATAGAATACATCCCTATTTTATAGCAAACAGAAAGATGAGATATAATTCCTACGATAATCTGTCACCAGAAACTAAAAGGTTAATACGACACAGCACTTCCACCAAAGAAAATGAAAGTTATGCAATTCCAATAGTTATTGACAAGAAGAATCGTCCAACCTGTAATACGATAATAGCATACACAGGGGATATGAAGGAACAATTTAACAGACCATACTTCAAAAGTACAGTCCAA
>CABFPE010002255.1:0-15670 GCA_900660155.1 Hofstenia miamia
TCCTAGAACAGGTCCAAGAATGCTGCCATGCAAAATTCATTCTATTGATCATTGTTAGATGTTTCATCTTAATAGCTATATTTTCTAGCAGACCAGAATCCAGAATTATAATGTCATCTTCATTGATGTTATCAGACTCTTCAACTGACATTAACTTCGAATATTATCATCTCATCAATTCCCTCTAATATTGCTTGAGTAATCAACACATTTGTATATCTACACAATATCTTTTACCACGACATGCTTAAGCAGTAAATTATAATGAATTTTTGCCTTACATATTCGAAAAAACTGGTATATGAAAGATTGAGGAATATATAAGTTGAAAAATTCAATAAAGATCTATGTGGCGTATCACATACCCCAATGATCACTAGAAGGCAATTGCTGTGTAATCATTTTGCAAATTAAAACTATTGAGTGAAAACATTTAAGAAACTGCTTATTAAATAATAGTAAAAATCACAAAATAGCTTAGCATTAACGTGAATAGGCTTAACGTGAGCAATAGCACATTCAATGTTGGGTGGGGTACGACATACCCTAAAAATCAACGCACTGTTAAAACGTCTTTTTGAAAAAAAGCTTGACTAATATTTATGGGATCTCTACATTATAATTGATAGCTATACATGGAAGTGTGTAAAGACCATTTGTAATTGGTTTGTTTGCAAAGAAGTTTTCATATTATTGCAAGCCTGAAAAATATTTGTTTTTTGTGATAATACTAGATAGTTTAAATAAATAAAAATATTGCAATTAATAAAAACAGTTATTGATGGAAAAGTAATTACTGTTCAGGAAAAAAATTGCAATAATGGATATAATTGTGATTGGAGAGCTTGATAATTGATTGACAAATTATTTGCAAAATATAATTTGTTTAACATTGTTCACATGCATAATCATTTTGATGCACTTCAACATTCATTTTTAGAAGACTAAAAATACTTTTCGTATTTCACTATTTTTTAATATACATTTTAATATGTAATATTAAATTATTAAACATAGTTTTTGTCATCATTAACAGCGCAAATGACTTGTGTAATAGGATCTTTACTTTCAAATGTAACTATTTTTTATTTATTATAATAATAGGTGATATTTTCTTAATATTTTCCCTAAATATTTCTCTATTTATTTTATATTTATTTATATTTAAAGTTTAAATTTTTAAATTTTCTTTTAAATTTAAATTCTATATCATGTTGGGACATTATCTAATTTTCTGGTACAATTACAAATATATTTAGAAGTTTACAGGCGAAGAAAACAATAATTGCGTTGTGCCTCATGTTTCATTCATAAAACGATAGGCATGCTATGAATCATCTTTGTTCAAAACAACACAGACATTGTTATAATCAGTAAATATTTTTGAAGAATCACTTCAATTGCAAAGAATATTTTTCTTCGACAGTGCTTTCAGTGTGGCATGAATCATCTAAACGATCCAGCAATATGCTATTTGTACTCGACTGTCAAGTCCTACAATGCTATGGTTAACTATACAATCTTTTGAAATCATGTTTGATTATCATCAATATTGGATTATTTTAGAGACTTGTTATGACCTTTATATTTTGGTGCTATTTTTATTATTGATATTTCAATGTTTGTTTCTTTTTCTTATATATAAATATTTACAGTATATGCAATTGCCAATGCATTAAATTAATCAAGTTGATTTACAAATATTTAATAAATTTCAAAAGATCACATTTCATTTAAATTGTAATAAAATAAAACCATTACAATATTTGAGCTTACAGAATTGTCATTTATATTTGATTGCAAATATTTAAAATAATAATAAAATCAAATTTATAAGAATAAATAATAATAATCATATGACGTGTTAGGAATTGATTGGTATTCCATTGGCATATCAGTGGCCAATATTGGCCAATGAAACCAATAATGGCCCATTGGTAAACCAATAATGCATGTTATTTGGGTACAGCAATGATAAAAAAATGTGTGTTTTCTATATTTGAAACAGAGCTAGGCTTTAGGCTTTCAGGCGAACCATGTCTGAATACGACCGAGTAGCATAACAGACAGTAGCATTGAACTTCCATGTCTGTCATCATATATATTTTGATCTTCTTACGGGTGATTTGAATTCGATTATCACCTAAAAGAGTCGTAAATAAAACTGTTTGCAATTTCTTGACATTCTTAGTCCATGTAGTAGAGAAATGTCAATTTCAAAAAATTCAACTAGAAATTTTTTAAAACCTCCAAATTTTAAAATTTTTTAGTGCTATAAAAAAAAGATTTTTAAAATTTCTTTATTAAAAATTCTCCAGTAAAATAAGGTATCAAGCGTTACCCTCCCGATAAATTCAGACTCTCAGTGAAAAGTAATATTTTTTCTTACATTTTTTTCTACTCAATTAGTTCGGATGCATCTAATAAATTTAAAAACATCAACATAAAGATGAATACAGATACTTTAAGGAACACCCGAAAATTGATTTGGCTTTAAAATGGATGAACCACACCCCCTTTTTCGATTTGCAGATTTGATTTAGAAAAGCTGTTTTATATAAAAATTGCAGTTCAATGTTAATAATATTGTAAACATTTGAACATTAGATTAGGATTAATTGAGTATTAAGTTACTCAGACATTTAAAAGAGACCTCAATGATTTAGACAACCCCGTTTTTGATATGCGAAAATTATTAGAAATTGCTGACCCCCAATAATATAGACCCCACCTCCCTCCGTTTTTTGTTTTGCAAAAATTTATTAGAAATTTCGGTACCTCAGAGTATTAGCATAAATTGTATGAACATAAACATACAAATATAAATATGAAGCCAGACAAATATAGTTTGATATTGTATATATTGCCACCTTTATTTCCACTAATAAATCAATTACCCTCATTCAAAAAAGAGAGTTTTGGCTAAAGCCATAGTACATTACCCTTTGACCTAAAATATTGAAATACAAATTATCGAAAGCCTAACTTAAATCAATTAAAGCTATGTTACTATACATTTAAGATGTTTTTCATTTGTTTGCATTAGAAATCAATGCCATAACTGTTTCTCAATACGAATTGCGGCTAGTATGATCTCAATCCGATATAAACATTCATTTTCTTATTGCAAAAAGCTTTTACTAGAATTGTGTATAATGGATTTGTGACACATCATCCTCTTGTAAACTGGCCCAATGTCTGACTTTCTTAGGATACTTTGAAAGTCACAAGTATGTATTGCGCAATTACATGAAATACGAATGTGTGTACAAAAATTATTTAAGTAATTTTTTATCATAAATACTAGTAAACCATGCTTTCCCTTCAAACTAACTCATGCTTGCTCATATAATAAAAATATGGTATCATGTTGATTGATTTTATTTTCAAAATCAACATGCTTTCTTTGAAGGCGCCTAGATTTCGAAATGTTTGATTCACTTAAATTGTGATCTCTTTCTAAAATCTACACACATTATTATTGACTGATACATTTTCTTTGCTGTTTTGAATATATTTTTTACAGGTTCAAATATATAGTTATGAAATTCCATTTATTTTTTGCTGGATAAAATTTTTGAAAAAAATTTATTGCTGTTGCTTTATCTTAAATTTGAGTGATTTATACTCAAATTTTAAAATTTTTACCTTTTTCTTTGAAAATATTTTAAAGAATCTTTTCAAAGGCCAATGATAATTTAGGTAGAATAACTGATAGACCGGTAATTAGTTATGATATTTTTAAATCCTGACCTATGAATTGGAATTATATTACTCAGCTTCCATTCGAAAGGATAAACACAAGTATTTCATTCGGATTGAAAAAATTTTAACACATGTGGAGCAAGCAAAGTAGCATAGTTATGTAAAAAATATCCAAGAGGTCTGTCTTTACCACATCTATGAGGCTTTAATGATTTCAAAGAGTTAATTACATCAATAAGAGATAGTTCTATAAAAGGAGTTTGAGAAGAAGCACCAATTGGTCTGTACACATTATCATCATATGGCTAGAAGAATAAATCGAGTTGAAGTATTCACTGAACAATTCATCACATTCAAATGCATTGCTACCTTGCTCTCCATCTAATTCCATCGGAAGCAGGAGAGATTTAAAAGTAAGTTTTCGTAATAATTTGTAGGATTGATAAATATCACCAAGTGAAATCAACTTTATATAGATAATTTTGTTTAATTATATAGAGTTATAAAGCTCACTAGTTGAATAGTTTAAGTTGTTCAAATTTTCAAATGATTTCTCACAATTTTATTTTCTTCTAGCAGTATTTGCTTCATTCAGTAAGCTTAAGCGTTTCCTTGGATTATACATAGATATTATATAGAAAAGATCTTGATGCCAAGCTTTTATAAAGTTTGGGTCATCAAGTAGAAATTTGAATTAAAATAAAGAAAATGCTAATGCTAAATTGTAATTCTTCTCAACTCGCTAAAAAAAATGAAAATGGAGAGTCATCATAAGTTGTATATAGGTCATGCAGTTGTAATTTGCTATTGTCTACATCAAAATTAAAATATATGATTGAACGATCAGAAAAACTTTCTGTTGGACTGATAACTTTCATTATTGAAATTTTATCCTTATTCCACAATATTGCGTCTAGAATATTATCATTGATGTGAGCTGAAAAGTCAATAAATTGAGTTAAGTCAGTTTCAATGAAATAATCTAGTAATTCAGAGTCAAATTGGTGAATGGGACTCATTTGTACCCAATTAGCTCCAGGAAATTTTAAATCACCACACAGCAAAATAATTGATTTCTACAAAGGTATAGAATGTTGGTTGAGGTATGATTCAAATTTTCTTTTAGAGTCACTGAATGATTGAATTATGGTATCAATATCTGGACGATACGATGATGAAGTGGGAGGAAGATATACGTATATGATGAGAATGGCATAAACTGAGGTTTGTGCGATAAAACTGAATGCGAAATCAATATTTTCTGTATTTTCAATTGAAATAAATGAGAATGTATTTTTGCAGATGATAGCACAACCACAATGATTTTTTTACTCTTTATAAAACAGCTTGTTGCTAATAAATATGATGGGTTAAACCTTGATTTAGTAACTATTATTACTTCAGTTTGCAACATAACATGCGAATAAATTATGAAGAGTCTATCAGCAGTCAGCAAGCTTTTTGCATTTACATATAGGAGGCCTAAAAGAATACATTATTGGATATAAGTAAACGATATGTATTTTTTGAAAGTTGGATCTTCTGAAGTAGAAAAATAATAAAAATTAATCTTCAGAAACAATTGGAGTGATGTTCAATTCTATTACATGTATTTTCACATCTGGGAAACCGAATATATTTTAAATTTGAATTATATATTTAGAGTACTTAAGAAGTGCTTTGTATTTCAGGAGTTGTTCATAAAAATTATAAAGAATAAACAAAATGCAGGTGTTTAGAATTAAACAATAATTAGCAGTCAGCAAAAATTATGTATTAAAAATTCAATATATTTCTCAGAATATTTGAAATGATTAAACTTTAGCGCGTGCTGATTGTGTGTCATCCTCCAAAGGAAGCGTGTGTTGCTGTGAAATGGAACAAATACAGCTTGCTTTGTGAAATCTATAAAGAAACTGCAGAAATCAATCCCAAAAAGGAAATTATCCTTCCCCATAATCTATCACTCCTACGAGCATTTTTTAATATTTCATTAAAAAAAGTAAATCCAAGCACATTTGCTAAACTTGATTCTGTGTCATACTTGAACAATCATGAAAACCACTCATCGAAGATTGTTTCAATCAATACCACCATTCATGACATTCAGATTGAAGTTAATCTCAAAGTTTGCAGTATATTTGGACATTTCCAACTTTTTCGATTCTATGATGCTGACAACACATTAATGCAGCTTTCACTACCTGATTTTGAGTTAATAATATATAAATCGTGGTGTTACAATATTAAGTGCCCCTTTCAAAAATATTCATTCAATTGCTCTACTATTTATCCTTATTGCATTTTAGACGAAAACTATGTTGAGGAAAATACATATGCAGTGGGATTTTCCATTGAACCTAGTTGCGGCAAAATTCGAATGAAATTTACTATTGAAGATTCTATGAAGAATGTTTGTTCAGGCAATTGGTCTAAATCAGTGGAGGAAGGGAGCACAAAGAAGATTTTGAAGACCTGTTACTTTGCAAATGAAATTTCAACAGTTACGTTAACAGATGTCATTGCATTTAACATAAGTTGCATTAGATCAACAAATGTTAAAGTCTTAAATAAAAATGTGTTCAACATTTTCGAATTTTTGTCAATGGGAGATTTTTCTAGACTGATTATTTTTAGCAAGAAAGTTTCAAACAGGTATGATGACGAATGCATCTCCCATATCGGAGTTATATTTTCACAGCAAAATCCAGGATATAACATTTCAACAAATAAATGGAGTCATTTTGAGATTTGGACAGTAACTGGTCTTATGTGTGAGATCATAAAGTCTTCAACCCATCAAACTATGCAAAGAAAAAAAATAGTTTTTGAAGGTGTTTGTGAAGGTATATGTTTAAGTGAAGATATCATTAATGAGATTTACTTGGAGAAAAACGGCACCGATGAGGTTACCATACAAAGATTAAAATTGATTCAAAATGAGAAAAAAATAGCTTTGTACGAGACACCATTCACCTTAAGTGAACCATCTCAAAAGAATCACTACACGTATTTAAACATGAGTGACTGAAGTCTTTGGTTAAAATTGACTATTTTGCTTGTGTGTTTGAACATTTCGAATTTCTTTGTAATATCTTTAAAATATATTTCTGTTAGTTAGGTGTATATTCGAAACGCGGGTTATAATATTGAATACATTACTGCTTTTAAAAAATCTTTTAATTTTATAAACATGCATGCTTCTATTGTACCCTTAACTTGATATTGTAGTGATGCCATTCTGTTAATTGAAAAGTTGATTAATTGTTGAAAACTCGCAAATGTATAACAAGTCTTGCATTTTAGTGAAAACTCTCAGTTGTGGATCCAGGATATTTTCGCAGGGGTGAACTTTATCTATGTAACAGACTTCATCGCATTTTCAAAATTGACCATTTAGTCATAGGAGTATATTAAGAGGGTGGCCCAAAAACCTCTCCACAATCGGCTAAATGGCAAGGGTATCAATGTCCCCAGAATAAATAATCAAAAAATATATCGTTCAATTTTGATCTATAGAATAAAGCCTGTCATTAGAGGCTAGACAGCTAATGAAATCAAAACACAAAAAATGACTTTCTAATATTCTATTTTATACAATGTTAATCTCATTATAATATTTAACGAAATAGAAAATTTCTACTAATTTCCATTTGGATAAGCAAATGTCTGATGAATCCTACACATGTCCGACTTTTTCCAAAAATAATTAAGAATGAGAGATACAATAGAAAATCAGTTTGGGACATAGGCTGCCTTCTCAGTGAACACTCCTCGGTACGTGGTTGGTGTGGAAGAGGACATAACAGAAGCATTATTCATTCGTAGTCGCTTATTGGGGATACTTTCCTAGTGAAAATTTTCGACACAGTAAACACAATGTGAAATACCTTTACTACTCTCAACATTGTTAATGACGTTATTTCAATTCTAGTAATTTAAAAAATATACATACAGCATATCTAAGGATTTGAAAATTTAAAATAAAAAAATTTTTGACATTGGTGTTCATATTCCACAACATGTTGACATAATGACACTTGCAACTTATTGAAATATATATGGCATTAGCAGCTGCAACAATGCAAATGATCATTTCTTCACTAAAAGATGAGTCTTCGTGATTTCTTGATGTGAATTTTTACTTGGAATGGATGTTAAGCAAAACATAATGGCGCAAACAGATTCCTCATTGTCTTGTTCAAAACGTTTTGGAGAAAAGGATCAGGGTCCCCTTGCATTTCCAGGTGAGGCATAATATGAACGTTTCAATATACAAATAAAAATGTAAACATGCACACATTTAGCTAAAGATGTTTTTTTGTCAAATCTATCAATAAAATATGTACATGGGAAGTGCATGCCATAGCAATGAAATCCACCAGAAAAATTTTTCAACATGAAATGAAACTAATGCGTATCATTACTAAATAAAACCATCAATTTTAGCAGCACTATTGTCTACTAAGTTGTGCATCAGTAGACAGCGTTGATATTAGGCAACTCTTCTGTTTTTCTATTTTTCATATAGGCACAAAAATGAAATAGCATTTAAAAATTTAATTTACTCTTTCGGATAGGCGCCAATTAAAAAAAAGAGCGATGGCTAGTCACCCCTTGGATCCACTCTTGACTCTACAATGTTTCTACATCCCACTTGCTAAATTTCTGAGTGAAATAATACAAACATTTGCAAGACTCATTGATACATTTCTTCCATTATGTTTTTGTTTGTTGCTGTATTTTAAATGTACGAGTGAGCAATTGAATTTAATGAAATCTAAATGCATTATCTTAAAAAATACATACAAAATTTGAATGACCAGGAAAAACAATACCTGAAGCAAAAAATCTAAATATTGCTTCAATTCTTGCAAAACAAAATTTGGTTATTTTTTTTGATTTTCTTTTAGCTAATCAACTTCGATTTTGGAAATTGTTTACAAGCATTGTCTTAAATCACAAGCACTCTTTAGTTAATTGGAAGTTAAATTTAAGAAATTTCCAAGAACTTTTGAGGATTTTCTATGATTCTTGAAATATCTTGGAAATTTCTTTCAAGTTTCTTGGAATATCTTAATGATTTGTCTTGGATTTTTTCTCAAATCAAAAGATGATTTAGATCATTATTTTTATTAATAATCCATCTAACATTTGATACCCAATCCGAAACCCAAAATCGGGTAGAGTTTTATCGGGTACCCTATGTCAATCTCTAGTTTAATGTATAATTATTAAATTGGAAATTATCAACATTTTGAATATCACTGTTTTTATAAAAAATCAAATATTTCAACATTATTGTAAATCAAATTATATCAATTGATATGATAATCCTTA
Source organism: Hofstenia miamia (assembly GCA_900660155.1). Lineage (NCBI taxonomy): Eukaryota > Metazoa > Xenacoelomorpha > Acoela > Hofsteniidae > Hofstenia > Hofstenia miamia. The sequence continues at coordinate 9,046 of CABFPE010002255.1, forward strand.
TCAAATCAAATGAAAATAGATAAAGTCAATTGATTTAAGATCAATTCAGTTGAATATCAACGGCACTCCGGTGTTGATTACTTCCTATCGCGCGTAAAGTCGGCGCATGATTGGTAGAACCGATTTAATTACTTACTATGCTATCATATTTAAGCAAATTGTCATTTACAATTCATTTTAATCTCGGCGATGTGCTACCAATATCAACTCGTACAGATACTCCGTCAAAAGCATGGCATTGGCGATTGTCTTCCTGAATGGATGTCATGTCACGAAACTGCATAGAAAGTTGTTCAAATACAGTGTTAAAGATACATCAAAGAATATGGTTTTGGTGAATGTTGCGGAAAAGACCCAAACTCTATCACTCACCATGTCATTCAATTATGTCTCAGTAATTTCGATCTCCTTGTTCAACCGTCGTTAATGGTCGACCTCAAATATACTCTGATCTTCGAGAAAAAGGACGGAGTGAAAGTTATGCATCTTCCAAACGCTGAAAATACGAGTTTTAAAATTTTCACCAAATACAGGATGTCAAGGACCGAAGCTCCATAAAAAGTTGATCAAATACAATGTTAAAGATTCATAACTACACTTATCACATGTAAATGGCCTTGAAGCAGAATGGTTTGAAAGCTTTTGTCTTTTCAGATTCCCAAGCTGAAAAGATTCATAACTACACTTATCACATGTAAATGACTTTGAATCAGAATGCATTTTGAGCAGTAACCTCTTTTAAAGCATGGAAAGAGCACCAACAAAAACTATCAATCACCATGTGATTCAATTATGTCTGAGCAAATTCGATCTCTTTGTTCAACCGTCATTAATGGTCGACCTCAAATATACTCTGATCCTCGGGAAAAACGACGGAGTGAAAATTATACATCCTTCAACCGTTGAAGACGACAATTAGAAACATAAGTTGTTGATCTTATTACTTGTAATTGTACAGAACCAATGTATTTTGTATAGACTGTATATGTATTGTAGTCTAAAGTTTAAAATAGAGCATATTGGCTTTTTAAATTTTTACATTGTTATATATTGGTATATGGATAGTTTTCATATAAAAAAAGTAGCATGCGGTTATATAGAAACAGTTTTTTTCAATATTTCATGTAGTGTAGTTATTTACAAATAATAACAAAAAAACGTTCAAAGGGCCTTAAATTTTTAAATATTATGATTCCATGTCTTGAGATGTATCTATGAATATTAATCATACTCTAGATTAGTACACTACATATTATGAATGTTTTCCTTGCACTGTGAATAATTTTAGAAATATTCATCAAATTTGATTGGGAAAATTTAATTGACAATAAAATTTTAAATATATCAATGCTATTATATTCTTTTTCCAAACGTATTTCATGTATATCAAACAGATTTTGATTTGAAGTGACTTATATTCCCCATGTTCAGTTCATTCATTTTCATGTAATGAATAGACTTAGAGGACGTTCACGTTTAAACAATCTAATACATTGATTATTCAAAAACTGGCAATTTCAAACAGAAACTAGCGATAAAATATATTATGTAGCTCTCCGCTAACTAGAAATACATATCACCGGGGCGATTTGAAAAACAAACGCTTAACTTAAAGCTAAATAATTTTGAGTATTTTGGTAATAATTTTTTTAAATGAACTCTACTTTGTAATGTGAAATTTCCTTTATCGTCATTTTTTTCACTTTCATTTTTAATTACTCCAATACATTGTAGGTTTTTTCTAAAAGTCATATTCTCTATGCAATTTGTCAGTTATATAGAGAGTCCTGATCAATTTATATGAAAAATAATTCTAACTTCAATTTCTCAGCAATTCACTCGCTGATTTGAGAAGAAGCAATTTTGTCGACATTAACATTTGCAAGTATAACATGTAGTAATGAAATATTTTTTATATTAAATACTTTTTTTCAAATTATTTATATTTTGTTGACCTCAACTATCCGCGGATTCCTTCGAACTGGTCAGCTAGTGTATTTTCTGTCAATAAAATATTGAAATATTTTTTGCCCAAGTATTAAATTGCGAATTTTGTGTAAATTATTTTTGGCATTAGTATCAATTAAATATTATAGTCAGGAGTTTAAATAATTCTTGTATACCAATAAGAATATTATTAGTATAATTATGTTGCTTTCTTCTTAAAGCTAATCCAAGAGACAGAAAAAATAAGCTAGCTAACTGCATATTTTTCAAAATACACTTTCCAATAATATTGTAATATTATTGTGATAAAATTCTGGACCAATAAATTTATTTCAACATATTTATTTTAAAATGCTCCATTAGCAATATATTATTGAAAGAATAATATTCCTACAAATTTAAATGCTTTATAATACGGCAATCATTGCAATCAATATGTTTTAAAAATATAATATAGAAGTATTTAAACTGGATTTTAACCGGTTTAACCTGTTCTATTAGCTTAATTGGATTTAAAAAGGACCGGACGGCTTTTACCTGACCGGATTAAGAGGACCGAATTCAGCACAAGCATATATATATATATATATCTCATCTTTTAGTGAAGAAATGATAATTTGCAAACTATGTCCCAAACTGATTTTCTAATGTACCTCTCATTCTGTCTGTTGGATTCATCAGACATTTGCTTATCCAAATGGAAATTAGTAGAAATTTTCTATTTCGTTGAATATTATAATGAGATTAACATTGTATAAAATAGAATATTAGAAAGTCATTTTTGGTGTATTGATTTCATTAGCTGTCTAGCCTCTAATGACAGGCTTTATTCTATAGATCAAAATTGAACGATATATTTTTTGATTATTTATTCTGGGGACATTGATACCCTTGCCATTTAGCCGATTGTGGAGAGGTTTTTGGGCCACCCTCTTAATATACTCCTATGACTAAATGGTCAATTTTGAAAATGCGATGAAGTCTGTTACATAGATAAAGTTCACCCCTGCGAAAAAATCCTGGATCCACAACTGAGAGTTTTCACTAAGATGCTAGAATTGTTATACATTTGCGAGTTTTCAACAATTAATCAACTTTTAAATTAACAGAGTGGCATCACTACAATATCAATTTGCGTTGCGAGTGGCAGTTAAGGGTACAATAGAAGCATGCATGTTTATAAACTTAAAAGCTTTTTCAAAAGTCCTTTTCAAAAAAGCAGTGATGTATTCAATATTTTAACCGGAGTTTCGAATATACACTTAACTTACAGAAATATATTTTCAACTGCCAAATTTCTTAAATTTAACTTCCAATTAACTAAAGAGTGCTTGTGATTTAAGACAATGCTTGTAAACAATTTCCAAAATCGAAGTTGATTCTTTAAAAAAAAATCAAAAAAAATAACCAAATTTTGTTTTGCAAGAATTGAAGCAATATTTAGATTTTTTGCTTCAGGTATTGTTTTTCCTGGTCATTCAAATTTTGTATGTATTTTTTAAGATAATGCATTTAGATTTCATTAAATTTATACCTTCACAAACACCTTCAAAAAATATCATTTTTCTTTGAATAATATGATGGGTGAAATGACTTAATGAGTCTTGCACATGTTAATACTATTTACCTCCCAAATCTCAAAATGACTCCATTTATTTGTTGAAATGTTATATCCTGGATTTTGCTGTGAAAATATAACTCCGATATGGGAGATGCATTCGTCATCATACCTGTTTGAAACTTTCTTGCTAAAAATAATCAGTCTAGAAAAATCTCCCATTGACAAAAATTCGAAAATGTTGAACACATTTTTATTTAAGACTTTAACATTTGTTGATCTAATGCAACTTATGTTAAATGCAATGACATCTGTTAACGTAACTGTTGAAATTTCATTTGCAAAGTAACAGGTCTTCAAAATCTTCTTTGTGCTCCCTTCCTCCACTGATTTAGACCAATTGCCTGAACAAACATTCTTCATAGAATCTTCAATAGTAAATTTCATTCGAATTTTGCCACAACTAGGTTCAATGGAAAATCCCACTGCATATGTATTTTCCTCAACATAGTTTTCGTCTAAAATGCAATAACGATAAATAGTAGAGCAATTGAATGAATATTTTCTAAAAGGGCACTTAATATTGTAACACCACGATTTATATATTATTAACTCAAAATCAGGTAGTGAAAGTTGCATTAATGTGTTGTCAGCATCATAGAATCGAAAAAGTTGGAAATGTCCAAATATACTGCAAACTTTGAGATTAACTTCAATCTGAATGTCATGAATGGTGGTATTGATTGAAACAATCTTCGATGAGTGGTTTTCATGATTGTTCAAGTATGACACAGAATCAAGTTTAGCAAATGTGCTTGGATTTACTTTTTTTAATGAAATATTGAAAAATGCTCGTAGGAGTGATAGATTATGGGGAAGGATAATTTCCTTTTTGGGATTGATTTCTGCAGTTTCTTGATAGATTTCACAAAGCAAGTTGTATTTGTTCCATTTCACAGCAACACACGCTTCCTTTGATTGAGTGTGACACCAATCAACACATGCTTGAGATGAAAATGCTTTATAGGCTGAAGATCCAAGAAATTCACAGACAAAGATCAGGCGCAAAAGTTCAATCATTTCAAACCTTCTGAGAAATATATTGAATTTTTAATTCCTAATTTTTGCTGACTGCTACTTATTGTTTAAATCTAAACACCTGCATTTTGTTTATTCTTTATAATTTTTATGAACAACTCCTGAAATACAAAGCACTTCTTAAGTACTCTAAATATAAAATTCAAATTTAAAATATATTCGGTTTCCCAGATGTGAAAATACATGTAATAGAATTGAACATCACTCCAATTGTTTCTGAAGATTAATTTTTATCATTTTTCTACTTCAGAAAATCCAACTTTCAAAAAATACATATCGTATACTTATATCCAATAATGTATTCTTTTAGGCCTCCTATATGTAAATGCAAAACCTTGCTGACTGCTGATAGACTCTTCATAATTTATTCGCATGTTATGTTGCAAACTGAAGTAATAATAGTTACTGAATCAAGGTTTAACCCATCATATTTATTATCAATAAGCTGTTTTATAAAGAGTAAAAAAATCATTGTGGTTGTGCTATCATCTGCAAAAATACAGTTTCATTTATTTCAATTGAAAACACAGAAAATATTGATTTCGCATGCAGTATTATCGCACAAACCTCAGCCTATGCCACTCTCATCATATACCTATATCTTCCTCCCACCTCATCATTTGTATCGTCCAGATATTGATACCATAATTCAATCATTCAATGACTCTAAAAGAAAATTTGAATCATACCTCAACCAACATTCTATACCTTTGTAGAAATCAATTATTTTGCTGTGTGGTGATTTAAAATTTCCTGAGGTTAATTGGGTACAAATGAGTCCCATTCACCAATTTGACTCTGAATTACTAGATTATTTCATTGAAACTGACTTAACTCAATTTATTGACTTTTCAGCTCACATCAATGATAATATTCTAGACGCAATATTGTGGAATAAGGACAAAATTTCAATAATGAAAGTTATCAGTCCAAGAAAGTTTTTCTGATCGTTCAATCATATATTTTAATTTTGATGTAGACAATAGCAAATTACAACTGCATGACCTATATACAACTTATGGTGACTCTCCATTTTCATTTTTTTAAGCGAGTTGAGAAGAATTACAATTTAGCATTAGCATTTTCTTTATTTTAATTCAAATTTCTACTTGATGACCCAAACTTTATAAAAGCTTGGCATCAAGATCTTTTCTATATAATATCTATGTATAATCCAAGGAAACGCTTAAGCTTACTGAATGAAGCAAATACTGCTAGAAGAAAATAAAATTGTGAGAAATCATTTGAAAATTTGAACAACTTAAACTATTCAACTAGTGAGCTTTATAACTCTATATAATTAAACAAAATTATCTATATAAAGTTGATTTCACTTGGTGATATTTATCAATCCTACAAATTATTACGAAAACTTACTTTTAAATCTCTCCTGCTTCCGATGGAATTAGATGGAGAGCAAGGTAGCAATGCATTTGAATGTGATGAATTGTTCAGTGAATACTTCAACTCGATTTATTCTTCTAGCCATATGATGATAATGTGTACAGACCAATTGGTGCTTCTTCTCAAACTCCTTTTATAGAACTATCTCTTATTGATGTAATTAACTCTTTGAAATCATTAAAGCCTCATAGATGTGGTAAAGACAGACCTCTTGGATATTTTTTACATAACTATGCTACTTTGCTTGCTCCACATGTGTTAAAATTTTTTCAATCCGAATGAAATACTTGTGTTTATCCTTTCGAATGGAAGCTGAGTAATATAATTCCAATTCATAGGTCAGGATTTAAAAATATCATAACTAATTACCGGCCTATCAGTTATGCTACCTAAATTATCATTGGCCTTTGAAAAGATTCTTTAAAATATTTTCAAAGAAAAAGGTAAAAATTTTAAAATTTGAGTATAAATCACTCAAATTTAAGATAAAGCAACAGCAATAAATTTTTTTCAAAAATTTTATCCAGCAAAAAATAAATGGAATTTCATAACTATATATTTGAACCTGTAAAAAATATATTCAAAACAGCAAAGAAAATGTATCAGTCAATAATAATG
>CABFPE010002258.1:0-15640 GCA_900660155.1 Hofstenia miamia
CATTATTATTGACTGATACATTTTCTTTGCTGTTTTGAATATATTTTTTACAGGTTCAAATATATAGTTATGAAATTCCATTTATTTTTTGCTGGATAAAATTTTTGAAAAAAATTTATTGCTGTTGCTTTATCTTAAATTTGAGTGATTTATACTCAAATTTTAAAATTTTTACCTTTTTCTTTGAAAATATTTTAAAGAATCTTTTCAAAGGCCAATGATAATTTAGGTAGCATAACTGATAGGCCGGTAATTAGTTATGATATTTTTAAATCCTGACCTATGAATTGGAATTATATTACTCAGCTTCCATTCGAAAGGATAAACACAAGTATTTCATTCGGATTGAAAAAATTTTAACACATGTGGAGCAAGCAAAGTAGCATAGTTATGTAAAAAATATCCAAGAGGTCTGTCTTTACCACATCTATGAGGCTTTAATGATTTCAAAGAGTTAATTACATCAATAAGAGATAGTTCTATAAAAGGAGTTTGAGAAGAAGCACCAATTGGTCTGTACACATTATCATCATATGGCTAGAAGAATAAATCGAGTTGAAGTATTCACTGAACAATTCATCACATTCAAATGCATTGCTACCTTGCTCTCCATCTAATTCCATCGGAAGCAGGAGAGATTTAAAAGTAAGTTTTCGTAATAATTTGTAGGATTGATAAATATCACCAAGTGAAATCAACTTTATATAGATAATTTTGTTTAATTATATAGAGTTATAAAGCTCACTAGTTGAATAGTTTAAGTTGTTCAAATTTTCAAATGATTTCTCACAATTTTATTTTCTTCTAGCAGTATTTGCTTCATTCAGTAAGCTTAAGCGTTTCCTTGGATTATACATAGATATTATATAGAAAAGATCTTGATGCCAAGCTTTTATAAAGTTTGGGTCATCAAGTAGAAATTTGAATTAAAATAAAGAAAATGCTAATGCTAAATTGTAATTCTTCTCAACTCGCTTAAAAAAATGAAAATGGAGAGTCACCATAAGTTGTATATAGGTCATGCAGTTGTAATTTGCTATTGTCTACATCAAAATTAAAATATATGATTGAACGATCAGAAAAACTTTCTTGGACTGATAACTTTCATTATTGAAATTTTGTCCTTATTCCACAATATTGCGTCTAGAATATTATCATTGATGTGAGCTGAAAAGTCAATAAATTGAGTTAAGTCAGTTTCAATGAAATAATCTAGTAATTCAGAGTCAAATTGGTGAATGGGACTCATTTGTACCCAATTAACCTCAGGAAATTTTAAATCACCACACAGCAAAATAATTGATTTCTACAAAGGTATAGAATGTTGGTTGAGGTATGATTCAAATTTTCTTTTAGAGTCATTGAATGATTGAATTATGGTATCAATATCTGGACGATACAAATGATGAGGTGGGAGGAAGATATAGGTATATGATGAGAGTGGCATAGGCTGAGGTTTGTGCGATAATACTGCATGCGAAATCAATATTTTCTGTGTTTTCAATTGAAATAAATGAAACTGTATTTTTGCAGATGATAGCACAACCACAATGATTTTTTTACTCTTTATAAAACAGCTTATTGATAATAAATATGATGGGTTAAACCTTGATTCAGTAACTATTATTACTTCAGTTTGCAACATAACATGCGAATAAATTATGAAGAGTCTATCAGCAGTCAGCAAGGTTTTGCATTTACATATAGGAGGCCTAAAAGAATACATTATTGGATATAAGTATACGATATGTATTTTTTGAAAGTTGGATTTTCTGAAGTAGAAAAATGATAAAAATTAATCTTCAGAAACAATTGGAGTGATGTTCAATTCTATTACATGTATTTTCACATCTGGGAAACCGAATATATTTTAAATTTGAATTTTATATTTAGAGTACTTAAGAAGTGCTTTGTATTTCAGGAGTTGTTCATAAAAATTATAAAGAATAAACAAAATGCAGGTGTTTAGATTTAAACAATAAGTAGCAGTCAGCAAAAATTAGGAATTAAAAATTCAATATATTTCTCAGAAGGTTTGAAATGATTGAACTTTTGCGCCTGATCTTTGTCTGTGAATTTCTTGGATCTTCAGCCTATAAAGCATTTTCATCTCAAGCATGTGTTGATTGGTGTCACACTCAATCAAAGGAAGCGTGTGTTGCTGTGAAATGGAACAAATACAACTTGCTTTGTGAAATCTATCAAGAAACTGCAGAAATCAATCCCAAAAAGGAAATTATCCTTCCCCATAATCTATCACTCCTACGAGCATTTTTCAATATTTCATTAAAAAAAGTAAATCCAAGCACATTTGCTAAACTTGATTCTGTGTCATACTTGAACAATCATGAAAACCACTCATCGAAGATTGTTTCAATCAATACCACCATTCATGACATTCAGATTGAAGTTAATCTCAAAGTTTGCAGTATATTTGGACATTTCCAACTTTTTCGATTCTATGATGCTGACAACACATTAATGCAACTTTCACTACCTGATTTTGAGTTAATAATATATAAATCGTGGTGTTACAATATTAAGTGCCCTTTTAGAAAATATTCATTCAATTGCTCTACTATTTATCGTTATTGCATTTTAGACGAAAACTATGTTGAGGAAAATACATATGCAGTGGGATTTTCCATTGAACCTAGTTGTGGCAAAATTCGAATGAAATTTACTATTGAAGATTCTATGAAGAATGTTTGTTCAGGCAATTGGTCTAAATCAGTGGAGGAAGGGAGCACAAAGAAGATTTTGAAGACCTGTTACTTTGCAAATGAAATTTCAACAGTTACGTTAACAGATGTCATTGCATTTAACATAAGTTGCATTAGATCAACAAATGTTAAAGTCTTAAATAAAAATGTGTTCAACATTTTCGAATTTTTGTCAATGGGAGATTTTTCTAGACTGATTATTTTTAGCAAGAAAGTTTCAAACAGGTATGATGACGAATGCATCTCCCATATCGGAGTTATATTTTCACAGCAAAATCCAGGATATAACATTTCAACAAATAAATGGAGTCATTTTGAGATTTGGATGGTAACTGGTCTTATGTGCGAGATCATAAAGTCTTCAACCCATCAAACTATGCAAAGAAAAAAAATAGTTTTTGAAGGTGTTTGTGAAGGTATATGTTTAAGTGAAATCTCAATGGATTATCTTAAAAAATACCGACAAAATTTGGATTACCAACAAAAATAAAAATTGAATCAAAAGAGATAAATATTGCTTTATGCGAGACACCATTCACCTTAAGTGAACCATCTCAAAAGAATCACTACACGTATTTAAACATGAGTGACAAGAAGTCTTTGTTTAAAATGACTATTTTGCTTTTGTGTTTGGAAATTTAAGTAATTTGGAACTTTAAAATATATTTCTGTTAGTTAGGTGTATATTCGAAACGCGGGTTATAATATTGAATACATTACTGCTTTTAAAAAATCTTTTAATTTTATAAACATGCATGCTTCTATTGTACCCTTAACTTGATATTGTAGTGATGCCATTCTGTTAATTGAAAAGTTGATTAATTGTTGAAAACTCGCAAATGTATAACAAGTCTAGCATTTTAGTGAAAACTCTCAGTTGTGGATCCAGGATTTTTTTCGCAGGGGTGAACTTTATCTATGTAACAGACTTCATCGCATTTTCAAAATTGACCATTTAGTCATAGGAGTATATTAAGAGGGTGGCCCAAAAACCTCTCCACAATCGGCTAAATGGCAAGGGTATCAATGTCCCCAGAATAAATAATCAAAAAATATATCGTTCAATTTTGATCTATAGAATAAAGCCTGTCATTAGAGGCTAGACAGCTAATGAAATCAATACACCAAAAATGACTTTCTAATATTCTATTTTATACAATGTTAATCTCATTATAATATTTAACGAAATAGAAAATTTCTACTAATTTCCATTTGGATAAGCAAATGTCTGATGTAATCCAACAGAAAGAATGAGAGGTACATTAGAAAATCAGTTTGGGACATAGTTTGCAAATTATCATTTCTTCACTAAAAGATGAGATATATATATATATATATGCTTGTGCTGAATTCGGTCCTCTTAATCCGGTCAGGTAAAAGCCGTCCGGTCCTTTTTAAATCCAATTAAGCTAATAGAACAGGTTAAACCGGTTAAATCCAGTTAAATACTTCTATATTATATTTTTAAAACATATTGATTGCAATGATTGCCGTATTATAAAGCATTTAAATTTGTAGGAATATTATTCTTTCAATAATATATTGCTAATGGAGCATTTTAAAATAAATATGTTGAAATAAATTTATTGGTCCAGAATTTTATCACAATAATATTACAATATTATTGGAAAGTGTATTTTGAAAAATATGCAGTTAGCTAGCTTATTTTTTCTGTCTCTTGGATTAGCTTTAAGAAGAAAGCAACATAATTATACTAATAATATTCTTATTGGTATACAAGAATTATTTAAACTCCTGACTATAATATTTAATTGATACTAATGCCAAAAAATAATTTACACAAAATTCGCAATTTAATACTTGGGCAAAAAATATTTCAATATTTTATTGACAGAAAATACACTAGCTGACCAGTTCGAAGGAATCCGCGGATACTTGAGGTCAACAAAATATAAATAATTTGAAAAAAAGTATTTAATATAAAAAATATTTCATTACTACATGTTATACTTGCAAATGTTAATGTCGACAAAATTGCTTCTTCTCAAATCAGCGAGTGAATTGCTGAGAAATTGAAGTTAGAATTATTTTTCATATAAATTGATCAGGACTCTCTATATAACTGACAAATTGCATAGAGAATATGACTTTTAGAAAAAACCTACAATGTATTGGAGTAATTAAAAATGAAAGTGAAAAAAATGACGATAAAGGAAATTTCACATTACAAAGTAGAGTTCATTTAAAAAAATTATTACCAAAATACTCAAAATTATTTAGCTTTAAGTTAAGCGTTTGTTTTTCAAATCGCCCCGGTGATATGTATTTCTAGTTAGCGGAGAGCTACATAATATATTTTATCGCTAGTTTCTGTTTGAAATTGCCAGTTTTTGAATAATCAATGTATTAGATTGTTTAAACGTGAACGTCCTCTAAGTCTATTCATTACATGAAAATGAATGAACTGAACATGGGGAATATAAGTCACTTCAAATCAAAATCTGTTTGATATACATGAAATACGTTTGGAAAAAGAATATAATAGCATTGATATATTTAAAATTTTATTGTCAATTAAATTTTCCCAATCAAATTTGATGAATATTTCTAAAATTATTCACAGTGCAAGGAAAACATTCATAATATGTAGTGTACTAATCTAGAGTATGATTAATATTCATAGATACATCTCAAGACATGGAATCATAATATTTAAAAATTTAAGGCCCTTTGAACGTTTTTTTGTTATTATTTGTAAATAACTACACTACATGAAATATTGAAAAAAACTGTTTCTATATAACCGCATGCTACTTTTTTTATATGAAAACTATCCATATACCAATATATAACAATGTAAAAATTTAAAAAGCCAATATGCTCTATTTTAAACTTTAGACTACAATACATATACAGTCTATACAAAATACATTGGTTCTGTACAATTACAAGTAATAAGATCAACAACTTATGTTTCTAATTGTCGTCTTCAACGGTTGAAGGATGTATAATTTTCACTCCGTCGTTTTTCCCGAGGATCAGAGTATATTTGAGGTCGACCATTAATGACGGTTGAACAAAGAGATCGAATTTGCTCAGACATAATTGAATCACATGGTGATTGATAGTTTTTGTTGGTGCTCTTTCCATGCTTTAAACGAGGTTACTGCTCAAAATGCATTCTGATTCAAAGTCATTTACATGTGATAAGTGTAGTTATGAATCTTTTCAGCTTGGGAATCTGAAAAGACAAAAGCTTTCAAACCATTCTGCTTCAAGGCCATTTACATGTGATAAGTGTAGTTATGAATCTTTAACATTGTATTTGATCAACTTTTTATGGAGCTTCGGTCCTTGACATCCTGTATTTGGTGAAAATTTTAAAACTCGTATTTTCAGCGTTTGGAAGATGCATAACTTTCACTCCGTCCTTTTTCTCGAAGATCAGAGTATATTTGAGGTCGACCATTAACGACGGTTGAACAAGGAGATCGAAATTACTGAGACATAATTGAATGACATGGTGAGTGATAGAGTTTGGGTCTTTTCCGCAACATTCACCAAAACCATATTCTTTGATGTATCTTTAACACTGTATTTGAACAACTTTCTATGCAGTTTCGTGACATGACATCCATTCAGGAAGACAATCGCCAATGCCATGCTTTTGACGGAGTATCTGTACGAGTTGATATTGGTAGCACATCGCCGAGATTAAAATGAATTGTAAATGACAATTTGCTTAAATATGATAGCATAGTAAGTAATTAAATCACGACAGGTATTAATGCGCTCTACCAATCATGCGCCGAGTTAACGCGCGATTGGAAGTAATCAACACCGGAGTGCCGTTGATATTCAACTGAATTGATCTTAAATCAATTGACTTTATCTATTTTCATTTGATTTGATAAGGATTATCATATCAATTGATATAATTTGATTTACAATAATGTTGAAAAATTTGATTTTTTATAAAAACAGTGATATTCAAAATGTTGATAATTTCCAATTTAATAATTATACATTAAACTAGAGATTGACATAGGGTACCCGATAAAACTCTACCCGATTTTGGGTTTCGGATTGGGTATCAAATGTTAGATGGATTATTAATAAAAATAATGATCTAAATCATCTTTTGATTTGAGAAAAAATCCAAGACAAATCATTAAGATATTCCAAGAAACTTGAAAGAAATTTCCAAGATATTTCAAGAATCATAGAAAATCCTCAAAAGTTCTTGGAAATTTCTTAAATTTAACTTCCAATTAACTAAAGAGTGCTTGTGATTTAAGACAATGCTTGTAAACAATTTCCAAAATCGAAGTTGATTAGCTAAAAGAAAATCAAAAAAAATAACCAAATTTTGTTTTGCAAGAATTGAAGCAATATTTAGATTTTTTGCTTCAGGTATTGTTTTTCCTGGTCATTCAAATTTTGTATGTATTTTTTAAGATAATGCATTTAGATTTCATTAAATTCAATTGCTCACTCGTACATTTAAAATACAGCAACAAACAAAAACATAATGGAAGAAATGTATCAATGAGTCTTGCAAATGTTTGTATTATTTCACTCAGAAATTTAGCAAGTGGGATGTAGAAACATTGTAGAGTCAAGAGTGGATCCAAGGGGTGACTAGCCATCGCTCTTTTTTTTAATTGGCGCCTATCCGAAAGAGTAAATTAAATTTTTAAATGCTATTTCATTTTTGTGCCTATATGAAAAATAGAAAAACAGAAGAGTTGCCTAATATCAACGCTGTCTACTGATGCACAACTTAGTAGACAATAGTGCTGCTAAAATTGATGGTTTTATTTAGTAATGATACGCATTAGTTTCATTTCATGTTGAAAAATTTTTCTGGTGGATTTCATTGCTATGGCATGCACTTCCCATGTACATATTTTATTGATAGATTTGACAAAAAAACATCTTTAGCTAAATGTGTGCATGTTTACATTTTTATTTGTATATTGAAACGTTCATATTATGCCTCACCTGGAAATGCAAGGGGACCCTGATCCTTTTCTCCAAAACGTTTTGAACAAGACAATGAGGAATCTGTTTGCGCCATTATGTTTTGCTTAACATCCATTCCAAGTAAAAATTCACATCAAGAAATCACGAAGACTCATCTTTTAGTGAAGAAATGATCATTTGCATTGTTGCAGCTGCTAATGCCATATATATTTCAATAAGTTGCAAGTGTCATTATGTCAACATGTTGTGGAATATGAACACCAATGTCAAAAATTTTTTTATTTTAAATTTTCAAATCCTTAGATATGCTGTATGTATATTTTTTAAATTACTAGAATTGAAATAACGTCATTAACAATGTTGAGAGTAGTAAAGGTATTTCACATTGTGTTTACTGTGTCGAAAATTTTCACTAGGAAAGTATCCCCAATAAGCGACTACGAATGAATAATGCTTCTGTTATGTCCTCTTCCACACCAACCACGTACCGAGGAGTGTTCACTGAGAAGGCAGCCTATGTCCCAAACTGATTTTCTATTGTATCTCTCATTCTTAATTATTTTTGGAAAAAGTCGGACATGTGTAGGATTCATCAGACATTTGCTTATCCAAATGGAAATTAGTAGAAATTTTCTATTTCGTTAAATATTATAATGAGATTAACATTGTATAAAATAGAATATTAGAAAGTCATTTTTTGTGTTTTGATTTCATTAGCTGTCTAGCCTCTAATGACAGGCTTTATTCTATAGATCAAAATTGAACGATATATTTTTTGATTATTTATTCTGGGGACATTGATACCCTTGCCATTTAGCCGATTGTGGAGAGGTTTTTGGGCCACCCTCTTAATATACTCCTATGACTAAATGGTCAATTTTGAAAATGCGATGAAGTCTGTTACATAGATAAAGTTCACCCCTGCGAAAATATCCTGGATCCACAACTGAGAGTTTTCACTAAAATGCAAGACTTGTTATACATTTGCGAGTTTTCAACAATTAATCAACTTTTCAATTAACAGAATGGCATCACTACAATATCAAGTTAAGGGTACAATAGAAGCATGCATGTTTATAAAATTAAAAGATTTTTTAAAAGCAGTAATGTATTCAATATTATAACCCGCGTTTCGAATATACACCTAACTAACAGAAATATATTTTAAAGATATTACAAAGAAATTCGAAATGTTCAAACACACAAGCAAAATAGTCAATTTTAACCAAAGACTTCAGTCACTCATGTTTAAATACGTGTAGTGATTCTTTTGAGATGGTTCACTTAAGGTGAATGGTGTCTCGTACAAAGCTATTTTTTTCTCATTTTGAATCAATTTTAATCTTTGTATGGTAACCTCATCGGTGCCGTTTTTCTCCAAGTAAATCTCATTAATGATATCTTCACTTAAACATATACCTTCACAAACACCTTCAAAAACTATTTTTTTTCTTTGCATAGTTTGATGGGTTGAAGACTTTATGATCTCACACATAAGACCAGTTACTGTCCAAATCTCAAAATGACTCCATTTATTTGTTGAAATGTTATATCCTGGATTTTGCTGTGAAAATATAACTCCGATATGGGAGATGCATTCGTCATCATACCTGTTTGAAACTTTCTTGCTAAAAATAATCAGTCTAGAAAAATCTCCCATTGACAAAAATTCGAAAATGTTGAACACATTTTTATTTAAGACTTTAACATTTGTTGATCTAATGCAACTTATGTTAAATGCAATGACATCTGTTAACGTAACTGTTGAAATTTCATTTGCAAAGTAACAGGTCTTCAAAATCTTCTTTGTGCTCCCTTCCTCCACTGATTTAGACCAATTGCCTGAACAAACATTCTTCATAGAATCTTCAATAGTAAATTTCATTCGAATTTTGCCGCAACTAGGTTCAATGGAAAATCCCACTGCATATGTATTTTCCTCAACATAGTTTTCGTCTAAAATGCAATAAGGATAAATAGTAGAGCAATTGAATGAATATTTTTGAAAGGGGCACTTAATATTGTAACACCACGATTTATATATTATTAACTCAAAATCAGGTAGTGAAAGCTGCATTAATGTGTTGTCAGCATCATAGAATCGAAAAAGTTGGAAATGTCCAAATATACTGCAAACTTTGAGATTAACTTCAATCTGAATGTCATGAATGGTGGTATTGATTGAAACAATCTTCGATGAGTGGTTTTCATGATTGTTCAAGTATGACACAGAATCAAGTTTAGCAAATGTGCTTGGATTTACTTTTTTTAATGAAATATTAAAAAATGCTCGTAGGAGTGATAGATTATGAGGAAGGATGATTTCTTTTTTGGGATTGATTTCTGCAGTTTCTTTATAGATTTCACAAAGCAAGCTGTATTTGTTCCATTTCACAGCAACACACGCTTCCTTTGGAGGATGACACACAATCAGCACGCGCTAAAGTTTAATCATTTCAAATATTCTGAGAAATATATTGAATTTTTAATACATAATTTTTGCTGACTGCTAATTATTGTTTAATTCTAAACACCTGCATTTTGTTTATTCTTTATAATTTTTATGAACAACTCCTGAAATACAAAGCACTTCTTAAGTACTCTAAATATATAATTCAAATTTAAAATATATTCGGTTTCCCAGATGTGAAAATACATGTAATAGAATTGAACATCACTCCAATTGTTTCTGAAGATTAATTTTTATTATTTTTCTACTTCAGAAGATCCAACTTTCAAAAAATACATATCGTTTACTTATATCCAATAATGTATTCTTTTAGGCCTCCTATATGTAAATGCAAAAAGCTTGCTGACTGCTGATAGACTCTTCATAATTTATTCGCATGTTATGTTGCAAACTGAAGTAATAATAGTTACTAAATCAAGGTTTAACCCATCATATTTATTAGCAACAAGCTGTTTTATAAAGAGTAAAAAAATCATTGTGGTTGTGCTATCATCTGCAAAAATACATTCTCATTTATTTCAATTGAAAATACAGAAAATATTGATTTCGCATTCAGTTTTATCGCACAAACCTCAGTTTATGCCATTCTCATCATATACGTATATCTTCCTCCCACTTCATCATCGTATCGTCCAGATATTGATACCATAATTCAATCATTCAGTGACTCTAAAAGAAAATTTGAATCATACCTCAACCAACATTCTATACCTTTGTAGAAATCAATTATTTTGCTGTGTGGTGATTTAAAATTTCCTGGAGCTAATTGGGTACAAATGAGTCCCATTCACCAATTTGACTCTGAATTACTAGATTATTTCATTGAAACTGACTTAACTCAATTTATTGACTTTTCAGCTCACATCAATGATAATATTCTAGACGCAATATTGTGGAATAAGGATAAAATTTCAATAATGAAAGTTATCAGTCCAACAGAAAGTTTTTCTGATCGTTCAATCATATATTTTAATTTTGATGTAGACAATAGCAAATTACAACTGCATGACCTATATACAACTTATGATGACTCTCCATTTTCATTTTTTTTAGCGAGTTGAGAAGAATTACAATTTAGCATTAGCATTTTCTTTATTTTAATTCAAATTTCTACTTGATGACCCAAACTTTATAAAAGCTTGGCATCAAGATCTTTTCTATATAATATCTATGTATAATCCAAGGAAACGCTTAAGCTTACTGAATGAAGCAAATACTGCTAGAAGAAAATAAAATTGTGAGAAATCATTTGAAAATTTGAACAACTTAAACTATTCAACTAGTGAGCTTTATAACTCTATATAATTAAACAAAATTATCTATATAAAGTTGATTTCACTTGGTGATATTTATCAATCCTACAAATTATTACGAAAACTTACTTTTAAATCTCTCCTGCTTCCGATGGAATTAGATGGAGAGCAAGGTAGCAATGCATTTGAATGTGATGAATTGTTCAGTGAATACTTCAACTCGATTTATTCTTCTAGCCATATGATGATAATGTGTACAGACCAATTGGTGCTTCTTCTCAAACTCCTTTTATAGAACTATCTCTTATTGATGTAATTAACTCTTTGAAATCATTAAAGCCTCATAGATGTGGTAAAGACAGACCTCTTGGATATTTTTTACATAACTATGCTACTTTGCTTGCTCCACATGTGTTAAAATTTTTTCAATCCGAATGAAATACTTGTGTTTATCCTTTCGAATGGAAGCTGAGTAATATAATTCCAATTCATAGGTCAGGATTTAAAAATATCATAACTAATTACCGGTCTATCAGTTATTCTACCTAAATTATCATTGGCCTTTGAAAAGATTCTTTAAAATATTTTCAAAGAAAAAGGTAAAAATTTTAAAATTTGAGTATAAATCACTCAAATTTAAGATAAAGCAACAGCAATAAATTTTTTTCAAAAATTTTATCCAGCAAAAAATAAATGGAATTTCATAACTATATATTTGAACCTGTAAAAAATATATTCAAAACAGCAAAGAAAATGTATCAGTCAATAATAATGTGTGTAGATTTTAGAAAGAGATCACAATTTAAGTGAATCAAACATTTCGAAATCTAGGCGCCTTCAAAGAAAGCATGTTGATTTTGAAAATAAAATCAATCAACATGATACCATATTTTTATTATATGAGCAAGCATGAGTTAGTTTGAAGGGAAAGCATGGTTTACTAGTATTTATGATAAAAAATTACTTAAATAATTTTTGTACACACATTCGTATTTCATGTAATTGCGCAATACATACTTGTGACTTTCAAAGTATCCTAAGAAAGTCAGACATTGGGCCAGTTTACAAGAGGATGATGTGTCACAAATCCATTATACACAATTCTAGTAAAAGCTTTTTGCAATAAGAAAATGAATGTTTATATCGGATTGAGATCATACTAGCCGCAATTCGTATTGAGAAACAGTTATGGCATTGATTTCTAATGCAAACAAATGAAAAACATCTTAAATGTATAGTAACATAGCTTTAATTGATTTAAGTTAGGCTTTCGATAATTTGTATTTCAATATTTTAGGTCAAAGGGTAATGTACTATGGCTTTAGCCAAAACTCTCTTTTTTGAATGAGGGTAATTGATTTATTAGTGGAAATAAAGGTGGCAATATATACAATATCAAACTATATTTGTCTGGCTTCATATTTATATTTGTATGTTTATGTTCATACAATTTATGCTAATACTCTGAGGTACCGAAATTTCTAATAAATTTTTGCAAAACAAAAAACGGAGGGAGGTGGGGTCTATATTATTGGGGGTCAGCAATTTCTAATAATTTTCGCATATCAAAAACGGGGTTGTCTAAATCATTGAGGTCTCTTTTAAATGTCTGAGTAACTTAATACTCAATTAATCCTAATCTAATGTTCAAATGTTTACAATATTATTAACATTGAACTGCAATTTTTATATAAAACAGCTTTTCTAAATCAAATCTGCAAATCGAAAAAGGGGGTGTGGTTCATCCATTTTAAAGCCAAATCAATTTTCGGGTGTTCCTTAAAGTATCTGTATTCATCTTTATGTTGATGTTTTTAAATTTATTAGATGCATCCGAACTAATTGAGTAGAAAAAAATGTAAGAAAAAATATTACTTTTCACTGAGAGTCTGAATTTATCGGGAGGGTAACGCTTGATACCTTATTTTACTGGAGAATTTTTAATAAAGAAATTTTAAAAATCTTTTTTTTATAGCACTAAAAAATTTTAAAATTTGGAGGTTTTAAAAAATTTCTAGTTGAATTTTTTGAAATTGACATTTCTCTACTACATGGACTAAGAATGTCAAGAAATTGCAAACAGTTTTATTTACGACTCTTTTAGGTGATAATCGAATTCAAATCACCCGTAAGAAGATCAAAATATATATGATGACAGACATGGAAGTTCAATGCTACTGTCTGTTATGCTACTCGGTCGTATTCAGACATGGTTCGCCTGAAAGCCTAAAGCCTAGCTCTGTTTCAAATATAGAAAACACACATTTTTTTATCATTGCTGTACCCAAATAACATGCATTATTGGTTTACCAATGGGCCATTATTGGTTTCATTGGCCAATATTGGCCACTGATATGCCAATGGAATACCAATCAATTCCTAACACGTCATATGATTATTATTATTTATTCTTATAAATTTGATTTTATTATTATTTTAAATATTTGCAATCAAATATAAATGACAATTCTGTAAGCTCAAATATTGTAATGGTTTTATTTTATTACAATTTAAATGAAATGTGATCTTTTGAAATTTATTAAATATTTGTAAATCAACTTGATTAATTTAATGCATTGGCAATTGCATATACTGTAAATATTTATATATAAGAAAAAGAAACAAACATTGAAATATCAATAATAAAAATAGCACCAAAATATAAAGGTCATAACAAGTCTCTAAAATAATCCAATATTGATGATAATCAAACATGATTTCAAAAGATTGTATAGTTAACCATAGCATTGTAGGACTTGACAGTCGAGTACAAATAGCATATTGCTGGATCGTTTAGATGATTCATGCCACACTGAAAGCACTGTCGAAGAAAAATATTCTTTGCAATTGAAGTGATTCTTCAAAAATATTTACTGATTATAACAATGTCTGTGTTGTTTTGAACAAAGATGATTCATAGCATGCCTATCGTTTTATGAATGAAACATGAGGCACAACGCAATTATTGTTTTCTTCGCCTGTAAACTTCTAAATATATTTGTAATTGTACCAGAAAATTAGATAATGTCCCAACATGATATAGAATTTAAATTTAAAAGAAAATTTAAAAATTTAAACTTTAAATATAAATAAATATAAAATAAATAGAGAAATATTTAGGGAAAATATTAAGAAAATATCACCTATTATTATAATAAATAAAAAATAGTTACATTTGAAAGTAAAGATCCTATTACACAAGTCATTTGCGCTGTTAATGATGACAAAAACTATGTTTAATAATTTAATATTACATATTAAAATGTATATTAAAAAATAGTGAAATACGAAAAGTATTTTTAGTCTTCTAAAAATGAATGTTGAAGTGCATCAAAATGATTATGCATGTGAACAATGTTAAACAAATTATATTTTGCAAATAATTTGTCAATCAATTATCAAGCTCTCCAATCACAATTATATCCATTATTGCAATTTTTTTCCTGAACAGTAATTACTTTTCCATCAATAACTGTTTTTATTAATTGCAATATTTTTATTTATTTAAACTATCTAGTATTATCACAAAAAACAAATATTTTTCAGGCTTGCAATAATATGAAAACTTCTTTGCAAACAAACCAATTACAAATGGTCTTTACACACTTCCATGTATAGCTATCAATTATAATGTAGAGATCCCATAAATATTAGTCAAGCTTTTTTTCAAAAAGACGTTTTAACAGTGCGTTGATTTTTAGGGTATGTCGTACCCCACCCAACATTGAATGTGCTATTGCTCACGTTAAGCCTATTCACGTTAATGCTAAGCTATTTTGTGATTTTTACTATTATTTAATAAGCAGTTTCTTAAATGTTTTCACTCAATAGTTTTAATTTGCAAAATGATTACACAGCAATTGCCTTCTAGTGATCATTGGGGTATGTGATACGCCACATAGATCTTTATTGAATTTTTCAACTTATATATTCCTCAATCTTTCATATACCAGTTTTTTCGAATATGTAAGGCAAAAATTCATTATAATTTACTGCTTAAGCATGTCGTGGTAAAAGATATTGTGTAGATATACAAATGTGTTGATTACTCAAGCAATATTAGAGGGAATTGATGAGATGATAATATTCGAAGTTAATGTCAGTTGAAGAGTCTGATAACATCAATGAAGATGACATTATAATTCTGGATTCTGGTCTGCTAGAAAATATAGCTATTAAGATGAAACATCTAACAATGATCAATAGAATGAATTTTGCATGGCAGCATTCTTGGACCTGTTCTAGGA
>CABFPE010002259.1:0-15623 GCA_900660155.1 Hofstenia miamia
TATGCTATTATCGTATTACAGGTTCGACGATTCTTCTTGTCGATAACTATTGGAATTGCGTAACTTTCATTTTCTTTGGTGGAAGTGCTGTGTCGTATTAACCTTTTAGTTTCTGGTGACAGATTATCGTAGGAATTATATCTCATCTTTCTGTTTGCTATAAAATAGGGATGTATTCTATCTTGTCCTATTTTTGTCATGTGGCTCTCCCTCTCTTCAGATCGTGAAGATTTTGTTGTTGTTGATGTTTGTCTGTACGAAAAAATTCCTGAACTTGTTGTTGTGGGGATTGAACTCGTTGACGGTATCTGCGAACTATCCATATCAGAGTCATCACTTATGGGTTGTGGATCCCAACTCTCCATAGCTACTGAAGTCATTTCCTTGCCGCCCTTTAATTGGCTTTGAGTACTCGTGGATGCTGATTCTTCGCCGCCCTTTAATTGGCTTTGAGTACTTGTTGACGCTGTTTCCTCATTGCCCTTTAATTGGCATCGAGTACTGCTAGATGTTGAAGGGGAGTGTGCATAATTCGGTATTTCCAACCTCACGCCCTTTAATTGGCGATCAGTATCTTGTAGATGGCCCTCATTTACCCGCCTGCCCGTTAATTGACATTTGGTAGAGGGTGATTTTTCTTTTATTGTCTCCATCCTCATACCCTTTATTTGGTAATAGGATTGAGGAGACCTCCTCCTTATTCTTCATCTCTTGTTGGTAGGTGTCATCTGCTCCGTTGTCATACCCTTTAATTGGTAATCGGACTGTGGAGCTCTTCTTCTCACTCTCCATCTCTTATTGCTGGGTGGTGAATTCTCCATCGTCATGCCCTTTATTTGGCAATCGGATTGCGGAGATCTAGTTTTGTTAGTGGAGCTTGCTGATGTTCCCTCTGTCCTCACGTCCTTTATTTGACGATCAGTCTGTGGGGTCCTCCTTTTTCTCACTCTCCTCGATTTCATCAGTGATCATTCTGTTTGTTTCATCTTTCCTAATTTCAGTTACTAAATTAATATCCCATATTTCTGGGTCATATTTTAATTTATTTTTCACTGCCCTCTGGGGCATTACTCTTCTTTCAACTTCAGCTTCCCCTTTCTCGGGTCTATATTCGTCTTGAAATTCTTCTTTATTAACACTATCCAGATCGTCCATTTAAGCATATGTACCATCGTCAACCTGTACAATTTTAAACTCTGCATTTTTATCAAGGGTTACTTGTTCTATATTTACTGTTGCATGTTTTAAATTTTGAAAATGTAATATTCGTCCATCATTCAATTTATA
Source organism: Hofstenia miamia (assembly GCA_900660155.1). Lineage (NCBI taxonomy): Eukaryota > Metazoa > Xenacoelomorpha > Acoela > Hofsteniidae > Hofstenia > Hofstenia miamia. The sequence goes on from CABFPE010002259.1 coordinate 1,288, forward strand.
ATTATTATTGGGTAGTGTTTGTGTCACTGTGAATGGCCCTCACCACTGTGTTTTAAGTTTTCTTACTTGATTCACGTCTTATGTTCTCATTAGAGTATACGCGTAAACCTTATCCCCTACCCTGTGTGGTTCACCATATATCTTTTTATTGAAGTTTCTTTCTTGCCTTATCGCCGATTTCTTTATATTATGGCACATAGCTTTGTGGATTCCAGTTATCTGATCTTTTAATTTTCTTATGTAATCGTGATCTGGCTTTTCAGAGTATGCATGATATTGCATTTATCTCTGCTAGTTACTGGAGACAATATACTGCAGCATTGAACCAAATGGTGACAAGAAATGCAAAATCCTACATTTAAAGTTTAAAAATTGATATATGCAGTCTGAAAACTTTTCATAATTCGTAAAAGCGGTATATATTTAAGAACATTAGCACAGAAAACTTAAAACTCATTAAAAATTATTATCTATTATTAAATAACTTCAAGAAATAAAAGTATATTCATACAAGTCTATACTTTTTAGTTTAAATCAAAATCCTTACATTAACCAGCAGATTTAAATGTCGAAATGGGATAATTCATTAAATCTACAAAGCAATCCAAACTCCGCGAAGTAAGTTGTGTGTTCCCTATCCTAACTCAGTGCGCCCCTCAAGGCTGGATGTAACTGACTTAAACTCAATTTGTAATGTGTAACTTTGTACTTCGCAACCAGGCAATGTAACTAGCTGCTTAATAAATGTCACTTTAGCCATTACCGAAAACTATTGGCTTTAATTAATATAGATAAATAAAGTAGATAATAATTTGCAGCTTTCTACCTTACATTTAAATAACGAATACATGCTAGGTCTATTTATCAGTCTATTTATAGGTCACCTACATAGTCAAGATAGTATAATATAGATATAACCTATGGTAGGCTAACTAGCCTTTTTTCCTGTCTTTTATTTTGTACATGTAAATGGATTAATTGATAGTCAGCTAAATGGAGAAAAACTCCTACTCATACCCCTAATGTAAATAGAGGTTCATGGCTTGGATCAAGGATACTCAAATCGCTCCCAATGTGTGCCCAAGCTTCTACTAATGCATCTCCCATTTAGCTTGACATTGATTAATAATAAGCAAACCAAATTAAATCTATGAATAAGATTTCCAAAGGATTTACTTTAACAGTTTTCAAATTGATTTGCACTCTATTTATAGTTCAAATTCAAAAAGTACCTGTCTTTCAAAATTTGAATTTATTGTCTGCCAAAATGGACTACAGGACTTTCGCCCAAAATAGCGTTTGCCCAACGGGAAGTTCGCCCAACGGGATGTTCGCCCAAAGGGAAGTTCGCCCAACGGGATGTTCGCCCAAAGGGAAGTTTGCCCAACAGGATGTTCGCCCAAAGGGAAGTTCAACCAATCAGAATATTTTACATGTAATGTAAATTTCCTAGTATTGCATAGGCATACATGAGTGAAGCAGTTACAATAATTCCCACTAAGCATGGAGGAAACAAATTAGTATATTTAAATTATACATACATAATTCATTCGAAAAAAGAATCAATTTATTGGAAATGTGATTTTGATAAATGTAAAGCCAGAATGATAACTTGCAAAGATTTCTCTATATGGTATACTTTTAACTGAGTTATTGTTTTTACTTTTGTGAAATATAACTTGTTTTACTTAAAACTATACATTGTAAATGTATATATATATATAAGTAAGGAATTGCTTATTGCCTTTAACTAAAAACTTGTTTGTTTAGAATGATGTAAAAAATTTAGGTTATTAGTAACATTTGTTTTTATTTACTTTTACATATTCCACACTTGAATATTTGCTGCTTGCATTTTTTGGAAACCATAAATTAACAGGAATTCCATTAAGATTTCATTTCAAAACCATATATGGAATTGCTTTCATTCCATTTACCTTTTTATTTAAGAATGTTTTTGTAATTATGAAAAATAATACATTTTCATGCTTAGATCATCAACTGGAACCCACAATCATGAACCTGAAGACGATTCAGTATGAACTTCAAAAGTTGCTGAAATTGCATGACCACCTTGGTTCGCTCTAGTCCTAGCCAAAGCACAGGTTTGAATTTTTTAATAATACATTAAAAATTGATTTGAGAATTAGGTTCAATCTACTGCCAAATTATGTCAACTTTGGATTCAACAGAAATTGCTCAGTTGCCCTCACAGGCATCTATTCAAAATGGCCTGTCAAAAATTAAGAGAAAATCTGTTCTAACACAGCTGCCAACTGCCAAGGAATTTGAGATTCCAAGTGATTTTAACTTTTAAGGCGCAAGCAATATTTTGCTGGACACAGTCTTTGAAGAGAAACAGCTAAAAATAATGGAAGCATTACCACCCAATTAGTTTTGCCAAATTCTTTGTCAACAAGTACTAATTTGGTATATTGTTTCTTGGTTGCATTTTACAAACATAATGATGATAAATAAATTTAAATTGTTTTTAATCAATAGATAATAATTCAATCTTAATTCTGACTAATCATCTAACCTTCTCTTCTTTAGCAACATTATGTTTTGGATTATGCTACATGTCTTCCTCAGCTTGCATTATTTTTAGTACTGATCACTCTCCATGGACTAATTCATCAGCTTTTCTTATGATATTTTCTGCTTGGGGATTGCTCCATCTTGTAGTTGCAAATTCAGGTTGCTTTGTCATTTTAGGACTGCCACTCTTTCTGTTGTTACAGTGCTGTGATAGCATAGAAACTCTGCTTCCTTGATATTTTCTGAGATTGGTGTTACTTCTCACAGCTCATTCATCTTAGCTGAAAAGATTTCATAGACTTTTCTGTAGAGGTGGATGCCTTTTATTGCTATCATCAGAGTCATTTGTGCATCCACTCTCCTTGTATTTGCCATTTCTATGTGTATTGTTGTGTTCAGGTAGAAAAACGTGACTACTTTCTTGAGGCTTCTGGTGTTTGTTATGTCCTTATAGAGAAAGCTTATATTGCCCTGACTTCTACTTCTGTTATCACAGTCAGATTGTTCTAATTTAGTCTTATCATGGTTACTATTTCAACTCACTTCATAACATTGTAAAATCGATATTTCTTGTCCCACAGACCCAGACAGACCACGTCATTTACTCCAGAGAACAGCATTATTGATTTCATTGTTCATTTGTCTATTTCGTCTCTCAACTGCTCATTTATGGGTTTCCTTGTGTGTATAGTTGGTAGGGAGTTATCTCTCCCTCAACATATACTTGTGTAATATCCTCTACCAGGCTTTATCACTGTTAATCTGCTGTTACCTAGTAACATTAGCTGAGTTATTGCGGGCAAGGATTTACTTATTGTTACTGCTTGACTAGTTTCTTCTATTACGTTATGCAACCTCAATTAACTAATCACTTTTTAGGTGACGAAGCCATGTGGTAACCTCTGTAATGATCTTCCAGTGGGCATCTGCCTGAAGCGGAACTCCACATCCAATTTCACAATTTCATCCGATGCTTGAGTGCCACTTCTCAGCTCAATCAAGATAGCTTACACAAAACACGACACAACTCAACTTAATCTCCATTGTGTGAAAGTGTTATATCTATTTCCAACCAGAAACTGTTACTAGTTGTTCATTCAATATTATATGTAGCCATTACCGAAATATATTGGCTTAGTTAAATAAATTCTAATTGAACAACTTCCTAACCTACATTTACAATTACTACATGTAAGGTCATTATATTGGTTGATTATAGGTCGCTAATTTAGATCTAAAACAATATTAATATAATTCCTAAGGTTTGGTTATCCAACCATTTGTTGAGAGTTAGTTATTTAATACATGTAGAAGTTATCCACTATAACTAGTAGGTACTGATAACCTTCAGTGTCTTTTGATAACATCTCGAGATCTATGTGAACTATTTCGTTGGGTTGCGTCGTGATGATTTTTTCTAGTGGCACTCGTTGTGTTGGGAAATGCTGTTTATTGTTTAGGAGGCATGTCATGCATTTGTTAATGATGTCTTCCACGACTTCCTCCTGTTCTTTCCATGTCCATACAAATGGAACTGCTTTCCTCATCAATCGAGTCATTTTTGCTGTTTGGGATGAAGGTTCTGTAGTAATTGAAAAATCCCATAATTCTCTGAATATCCTTTTTGTTGTTTGGTTTCTCTACCTTCCGGATCATCTCTCAGGCATTGTCCTTCATGCAAATCCTCCCTTTTTCTATCATTCTTCCGAGGAACACTATCTTCTCCTTAAGGATGTCACATTTATTTCCATTAATCCGGAGTCCCGCATTTTCCAGGATTGTTAGTGTTCTCTCCAATTTTTCCAGATGTTCTTGGACTGTGTTGCTTGTGACTATGATGTCATCTATATAGGCGTTGACTCCTTCTTCCATTCAATGTGTCTTGTTCTTAGGTACCTTTTTTATGTATCTCTGGAACATTGCTGGCACGTTGCAGAGTCTGAACGCCATATAAATCCATTCATACAGTCCATATGGAGTTATGAATGCTGTTTTTTCTATGTCCTCCTTCTCCATTCTCACTTGCCAATAGGCCTTACATAAATCTAGAGTTGTGAAATATTTATATTTACTAGCTTCATAGAGCATGTCTTCTATTCGCGGTAAGGGGTACAAATCTTTCTTTGTCACTTTGTTGAGTTTATGAAAATCGATGCATAGTTGGTATTTGTTTCCCTGCTTTACGAACACAGTAGGTGCTGTGTACAGGCTTTCACTTGGCCAGATGATCTTATTGCTGATTAATTCTTCTAGTATCCAATTGTATTCTTCCTTTAGCTGCTCAGGTACTCTTCTGACTGGCAGCTTGATCAGTTTGTCCATTGTCGGGACGATTTTGTGTTTTTCGCCTACCACCTGACCAACACTTATCTCTCCATAGTTTAATATATGTTTATGCTTTTCTAGAAGTGATCTTAATTGCATGATGTCTCATTCTTCTAGATGTTGATAGTCTTCATCATTTATCTCTGGTATCCTGTGTGTATCTTCCTCTTCTGCTTTTGTCCCAACGCCCTCAAGTCAGCTTTTGGGAGTACTCGCGACTTTGATGGTGTTCATCCACTTGCCCTTGAGTCGGCAATGTGGAATACTATCTGCTTTCCTTTGCAAGTCCTTGAGTTGACCATGCAAATTACTTGCTCCATCGTCGTCTTCCATTGCCTTCCAAATGAGTCTGATGTTAGTTCTGATATATTTTCCATATATTATTTGGGATCTTTTCAGATTCACATTCCAGTTCATAGCATTAAGTATTGGTACCCTTCCTTTGCCGTTTTTTATCGTACAAATGCTAGACAGCATTAAAACTTAATTGGTGTTAATACCTTTATTTTCGTATAGCATTATATCAGCTGTGATATTTTCTTCCATTTTGATTGTGTGCATTTTCCACTGATGTGGCTGTAGATGAATGTCTTCTTGCAGTTGAAATGTGATTGTTCTCTGTTTTTCCTGTTCCTCTTCACTTTCCATTTCCTCTTCTTTTACCTTTATTGTCTTGTTCACATAGTTAATGACACAACCGTTTTTGTCAGAAAATCATTTCCTAGTATAACTTCATATGGTAATGTGTTGTTGTGTGTGTCCACCACCACCAAAGGTTGTTTGAACATCGTGTTCGCAATTCTCATTTGTGCAACATTTATCATTCCCTTCATGTCGATATAATCCCCTGACGTGTTAATTAGTCTCTTATTACAATTTTCCATGTCTTCTCGTTGGAATCCCAATTTCGTAGTGCACTCGTCAGTAATTATGGATGTTGCTGCTCTGGTATCAATTGTTGCTTTTTTCATCACTCCATTAATAGCTATTGTTATTGTATTCATCATGTTGAGGTTCATTAGAATCATTATCACTGCACGGTTGTTATGAGTCAGCACTCTACTTAGTTTTCCAAATCCTCATTGGTTGGAGTTGCTTTGTCCATTTCGTCTTCCATTTGTAGTACATCTTCTTCATCATAGTATGCTTCTTCGTCACCAATGACGTTTATCTGCTTTGGGCAGTCCGGTTTTTTGTGTCCTTTCTGTCCGCAACCATAGCATTTAACATCTTTTTCTTTTACCTTCCTCATTTTGCCATCCTTTCCCTTTACTTTTATTACTTTCTCTTGTTTTGCTTCAGAGTAGTTTTTATTGGGGGTGCGCGGCTTGAAGTTGCTCTTCCATGTTGGTGCGTCTCTGTACCATGCGGCTTTCACATATATCCAAGCATTATTCTCAATAGTGGCTTGTATATCGACAGCCTTCTTGATCATTCTTTCTAGTTTGTCGTCAACGTCGCATTTAATTTCGAATTGTGTCCTGATGCTTTCTGGCATACCTTTGCAGATATGCAAGAATAAGTCGTATTTCGAATAGGTATTTCCCCTAGAACTGAGCATCAAGAGCTGCTCAACTTGTTGCATGTAGTTTTGGATATTGTCAGTTTTTCTCATTTTTCTTGCATTCAAGATAATTTGGTACTGGTTCTTGAAACTTTCATTTTTGTAGTAGTGTAGCATCATCCAAAAGGAATAAGCTGCAAACAGAGATTAACGTCGAATGATTAATAGTGATCAGAATTATGATTGTAAAAATTTAGTTAATTATCCTATTCATTTTGTAAGATGCAACCAAGTTACAATATTGTACATTCTAAGAAAATTACCAGAGCTGATTAAGTAATTTTTGACAAATTGTAACAAGCGAAATTACGCTTACGTAAGAACAGCCATATTGGCAGAAGAATAATTCAAATTTCAAAATCAGCAGGTACTGAAAACTTTTTTATAAATAGCTGAGAATTTAGAGGAAAATTGATGAACAATAAATTCTTCGGAGTTTATTTTATTTTCATTCTTCATTTATCTGGTTTGATATTTAATAAAATGTTCAGCTAAGCAAGTTGTGTCGAGTAGTGGCTGGATTCCATCACGGGAGCGATTCGAAGGGTCCTTGTGCCAGTCATGAAACCGCACTTATGTTACGGTTAGGAGTTTTTTGATTCTTGCTTAGTCTGACTATTGACCTATACATGTATGAAATAATAGATGCTTGAAACAACTGGATAGTAAACGACCTTACACGTATCACTATTAAATGTAAGTATAGGAAACTGCAATCTTATTACTTAAATGATTAAGCCAATAGTTTTACGGTAATGGCTTTTTAATATTATGTAAATGCAGTTAGTGTCAATGCCCGGTTGCTTTACTAAATCAAAACAACAAACACTTTACAAAATTGAGTTTAAGTCAGTTACAACTTGACATGAGTGCATGCACTGAGTTAAGGTAAGGTACACATAATTAGTCATTGTTGAGCTGAGATGGTGCAGTGGATTCAGTCAATTGTTCATGAAGGAGAGGAACTGTGATGTGGAGATTGGCTTTGGGCAGTAGCCCACAGAAGAGAAGAAGAGGAAACATCACACGGCTTTGTCACCTAAACAGTGATAATTAGTACTCAATTAACCTAACTAGTTAACAACAGAGGAAAAGTTTGGTGGTTCAATAACTTAGTAACTGATCACCCACAATTTACTGAGTGATGGTTATTAACAATAACACACAGTGAAATAAGCCAGGTGGAGGATGTTACATGGCGACCATGACAAATAAGAACAAAGTCAACAGAGAGGAAACACACAGTGATACTCTTTCAAAACTCTGAAACAACTCAAAGGAAAAGGAAAAAGGAAGCAACAGAGCAGTGAACGGAAATACAAAGTCAGCAAAGGCAGAAAACCTTAACCGCAACAAGTGCAAACTGGACTCTTGAATTGTAACCAAACTGGAAAGCCACTACGACATCAAGAAATAATGACAAACAACAAAAGTAAGAGAGGAAGCGCAAAGAAAGCAATACTGAAAACCACCACCCCTATGGCGACATGATCGTCATCATACCCAAGGAATTCTGAAGCAACCCAAACCCCAGAGTCAATAAGACAGGAATCCTCTTCTGAACCAGGAACCCCAGAGATTATGGAAATTCTGAGAAAAAATAACGAAACCGAGAAACTATTACAAGAAGAAATTGGTCTACTAACAAAAAGGATAGAAGACATTGAGCTGGCAAGTGTGGAAACAATCAGGAATATCCAAGTCAATATGGATACTAGACTAATTGAGCAAAGTGAAGTATTCCAGAATGAGATTAAGGCACTCACAAAGCAACTAATGGAATCAAATAGTAGATTTCTGGAACAAAATCAGCTTCTGCAAGAAAAGAATAATGTATTAGAGATAACAAACCAGCAGCTAATACAAGACAATGATATACAAGCCACAGAGATAACACAACTGAAGAGTAAAATAATTCGACTTGAAACAAGCAGGAACGAGCAGCCAGCACAATCACAACAGGACTTGCTGGAAGTAGAGAATAGACGACTGATTGAAGATAAAGATTTGAGGCAAGAGGAAATAGCTCAGTTGAAAGACAAGCTGAGACTATTGCAGCTGACCAAAGAAGAACAAGACAAAATACAGTCCCACAACTTTCAGTTCGTAGGAAGAAAAGAACGCGAATTACAAGCTTCACCACTCCATGATCACCTATTGGAAGATTCTTCGGAAGATGAGAATGACGTAGAAAAAAAGAAATTCATTGACGAGATCACAAAGGCAATAACCACACAATTGCGAAAAGAAGAAGGGACAACAAAAAACATGAAACCTAAATACAGTAACTCAATACTAAACCAAGAAGTGGGAAACCATATGATCCCTTGTAAAGCCACCTTACCAAAATTTAATGGCAGAGTAGATGGCTACAATCCAACGAGCTAAGGATCGCAGAAAGAAAATTGAGCCAACACTCAGCAGTAGCGAGATTCCCCCTATATTTGACGGGAGCGGCAGCGCAGCACTACCTGCTGTTAGACCCGGAAACGAAAACAGACTACCAACTGTTAATTGGCGACTTCAAAGAATATTACAGAAATGAAAGTTTCAAAAATCAATACAGAATAATTTTAAATGGAACAAAGATGAAGAAGACAGATGACATCCGCAATTACATACAATGGATGAAGAGACAGATCACACTCAGCTCAATAGAGAACCAATATTCAAAATACGACCTCTTTTCACACTCAGCTCAAGAGAGAACCAATATTCAAAATACGACCTCTTTTCGCACATATTAAGTGGGATGTAGATAATATAAGAGCGCAATTTGAAATTAAGTGCGATGTAGATGACAAATTAGAGAAGATGATCAGAAAGGCAGTGGATATTCAAGCTATGATCGAGAACAACGAGAGAATAAATGAAAAGGCAGCATGGCACAGAGAAGCACCAATGTGGAGGAGCAACCTCAAACCAAAAAACACAACAAAAACGTAAGAGACAGACAAACAGGAAAAAACAATAAGAGTAAAAACCAGAGACGGAAAAATGAAGAAGGTTCGTGAAAAAGACATGAAATGTTATAATTGCGGGAAGAAAGGACATAAAAGAGACGAGTGCCACAAACAAATAAACATGATTGGGGAAGAGCAAGGGTACTTTGAAGAAGAAGACTTAATAGAATCAGAAGGAGAAACTAAAGAAGAACCCCAAACTGAAGAAGAATCGGAAAACTAAGTGGAGCACGCACTCCTAAAAACCACGGCGAATATGGATATAGTGAACACAATGACAATATCAGTTAACTGAATAATGATAAAAGCAACCATTGATACAGGAGCGGCAACTTTGATAATTACGGATGACTGCTCAACAAAGTTAGGGTTTTCAAGAGAGGATCTCACTAAGTGTAACAAAAGACTCATCAACGCATCTGGCGAATATATCGATACCAAGGGAATATGGCGAACACTACAATTGAGCAATCAGTAGTAGTAGTAGATACGCACAATAACATGCTACCATATGAGATAATTGTAGGAGACGACTTCTTCATAAAAAACAAATGGGTAATCAACTATGCAGATAGAACCATCAAAGTCAAAGAGGAAGAGATCTATGCAGATAGAACCATCAAAGTTAAAGAGGAAGAGATCGAGATCGAAGAAGAACAGGGCAGAGACAAAACAATCACGTTCGAATTGCAAGAAGACATACATTTGCAGCCACATCAATGGAAAATATATGAGATCGGAACAGATGTAATGATCTATGAGAATAAAGGAATAAACACAAAAAGGGTGTCAATGCCGTCAAGTATATGTGCAGTAAAAAGTGGAAAGGGTAAAATTCCAATTCTCAACCCAACAAATCAGAATGTAAACCTAAAGAAATCACACATCAGGATATTTGGAAAATATGTGAAATCGAACATTAGATTGATTTGGAAAGCATTGGAGGACAAAGATGGAGCCGATGACTTGTATGGTTGATTCAAGGTCTTACAAGTGGAAGCGCAAAGTACTCCACATGGCCGACTCAAGGGTGAGTGGATGAACAACATCCAAGTCGTGAGTACTCCCAGGAGCCGATTCAAGGGCATTGGGATGAAAGCAACCAATGACGAATACAAGATCCCAGATATCAAGAGTGAGAACTACCAGCACCTGAACAAAGATGAGATGCAACTATTAAGAGAAATGCTAGGAAAACACAAACAAATATTCAATTACAGAGAGATAAGTGTGGGGCAGGCAATAGGGGAGAAACACAAGATAGTAACAACCAATGACAAGCCAATAAAACTCCCCTGTAGAAGAGTGCCCAAACAAATGAAAGACGAATACAATCACATTCTTGAAGAATTGATAGATAATAAAATCATACGAACAAGTGAGAGTCCCTACGCAGCACCAACAGTATTTGTAAAGCAGGGAGAAAAATACCGGCTATGTATAGACTTTCAAAAGCTGAATGAAGTGATGAAGAAAGATTCCTACCCTCTGCCAAGAATAGAGGACATGTTATATGAAGCAAGCAAGCACAAATACTTTACAACATTAGACTTGTGCAAGGCATATTGGCAAGTGCGGATGGAGGAAGACGATATCCAGAAGACAGCATTCATATCACCGTACAGGGTGTATGAGTGGATCTACATGGCATTCGGACTATGCAATGCGCCGGCAACGTTTCAAAGATATATAACAAAAGTTCTGAAAAACAAAACGCATAGAATGGAGGATGGTATCAATGCATACATAGACGACATAATCATAACAAGTGATACAATATGAGAGCATATAGAGAAATTGGACAGAACATTGACAATTCTAGGAAAAGCCAGACTTCAAATAAACAGCAACAAATGTGAAATTCTAAAGGAAAAAATCATCTTCTTAATACACTGGATTATAATGAACAATTCATATTAGACTGTGATGCAAGCAAGGTGGCTATAGGAGCAATGCTGGGACAAATGAAGAATGGGAAAGAAGTACTGATACAATTCTTTAGCCGTAAATTACGGGCAAGCAAGGAGAATTATGGCTCCACCAAAGTGGAAATGTTAGCTCTAGTGGAGAGTATCAGAAAGTCCAGATACTTCTTGATTGGGAAAGAGTTCCAAGTACACACTGACAACAGTGGCCTTGCTTGGCTAAAAAAATTCTTGGGAGATAAATCAGGCATCGTATCCTGATGGATAGAATATCTTAATGAGTTTACATTCACAATAGAGCATCAGAAGGGCACCTTACATAGCAACGCAGACTTTTGGACGTCATTACCAGAGTACCAAAGAGACACAGAAAAGACAGATGGAGAAAAACAGCAATTCCAGTTTCTACCACACAAACAATATGATGAGCTACCAGAGATCAACGTGGACAAGAAAGGTCAAACAGTACTACCAATCATAATAAAGGAACAAATCTCTGAAAAGGAGATAATAGAAAAACAACAGGACGACGTAATCCTCAATGAAATAATAAGGAAACTGAAAGAACCCCAAGTGACACTATCAAAACTAACAGCAAGTTACTTTGAATGATACAAGTGGAAAACAAACTGAAATGGGTTAATGTATGTTGAAGGACAAAACAATCAGATTGCAATACCAGAGTATTTCAAAAGAGATCTTATACGGTGGATACATGAAAAAGGCCACCTCAGAATAACGCAAACAGAGAAAACCTTCAATGGGCAATTTATAACAACAGCAGTAAGAAAAGTAATTGAAGACATCATTAACAAATGCACAACATGTTTGTTACATAACAGTCAATGATTCCCAACACAGAGAGCACTGCTGGAAAAGATAATAGCCACACAACCGAATGAAATAGTCCAAATCGACTTGGAACAACTATCAAAAGACAATGAGGGGTACCAATTCCTATTAGTAATGGTGGACAACTTTACGAAATATGCGAGGATGATCCCAATGAAGAACACAACTGCAGAGACCACAGTGGAAATAGTAATGAAGGAGTGGATACTGTAATTCAGGCCAATGGAAACGATTATATCGGATAAGGGACCACAATTCGAGAGCGGTCTATTTCAGGAAATGGCTAAAATGCTAGAGATAGTGAGTGAAAGAACTACAGCATACCACCCGCAGGCGAACGGCGCGGTAGAAAGATTAAACAGGACTCTGATAAAATTAATAAGAGTAACAACAACAAGGATTGGCGGAAATAAATGGAGAGAGGTGATCGAGATGATAGAATATTTTTACAACACGTTGGTACACTCAACAACAGGAATCACCCCATTTAAGGCAATGTTCAGCTGAGAGGCAGCTACACCACTATCAATGCAATACACTGACTGCAGTAAAGCTTTGAATAACAAATATGTAAACCAATTACGCAAACAGATTTCAGCAATTCACAAAACAATATGCCACATCACAAAGAAATCCACAGTGAGACAACAGCGAAACTATAATAAAAAAATTTACGGGCACATTAGTCTATGCATTCGCACCAATGAAACAAACAGACACCAATCAGGTCTGCAAATTAAAAACTATTTGGTCTGGGCCACATACAATAACGCAAGAATTGCCAAATAATGAATACATGCTAGATAATGGCAGACTACTGCACTTCCAAAATTTAAAAAGAGCAACAGCAGACATTGAAGAAACAAAGATAGACGGAAGTGCCAAATTTAAATTAAGCCGAATTAATGGCAAAGAGGTTATGTACGATATGTGTGATTTAGATAGCCTGCTGGAGGAGTAATTTGAGGAGGAGTTCACAGCGGATATTGGAAATGAGCAATTGGAAAGGAGAGTGCAACCCCAGAGGGCTGCAAGAAATAAAACTATGGGATATAGATATAATAACTGCATTTAGGAAACTAGAGAAGAATGCATCAGCCACTCAGGAAGTGAGTGAAGCGAAACCAACCAACCAAAGGAATCCCGACTACGAACACGAGGAGGCGGGTGCGCAGGAGTTCTCAAACCGGATGTTGATTCAAGGGCAGAAGGGATGAGAACGAAGAGATGGTTAATAAACAACGCAGAGTCAGGAGGCATCCTATTAGTACTCAAGGCCAATTCAAGGGCAGAGATACAAACGGACAATCGGCCTCTTTGCAGGTTAACTTTCCTTCCAGGGGATCACTTTGCCGATTCGAGGGCGGTGAAACAACCGGAGTTCCAGGGGAAGGTGTGAGTGGTGGAAGAACCATGGAGATCTGGAAGCGATTCAAGGCTGAAGGTATCTCCACCGGAACCATGGCTGGTCAAGTACCGTTGGTCATAACTGATAGCCGATTCAAGGGCAAATCAGTTGACACCAGTGGCACAAGTTCACAGCCTATGGACTGTGAACCAAGCACCAGCAGACTACCTTTACGGATGAGGCAATTAGACGCCTCCTCAGAAACAACATCAGAGCATACAGTAAGATCTAGAGAGAGAGAAAAGCAAATGTCTAAAATCGATGGGGAAACGTTGCACCCCTATTTCATGGCAACCACAAAAATGCGGCACAATGCGTTCGAGAAATTGTCTCCAGAAACAAAAACGTTAATCAGGAAAACTGCCAAAATGGAAGGAAGCATCCTGCCAATTCTATTAGATGCAGATAATCGGCTGAAAGTTAATGTATTAATCAGCTACCCACAAGAACTAAATGAAACAATCAATAGGCCATATATGAGAAGTACGATCCACATGACATTTAACGAAGATTTCACATTGGAAACGGCGCAAGCACTCATGGCATACAAGGAACAGATAGCGAAGATTCCGGAGATAAACTTAGATGAAGAAAACTTAACAATCATACACGTGTTAAGAGAAAAAGAATACAACAAGCATTTACAAAAACAGATCAACCAAACAGTACAGATGGCGAGAGTATAACAGATAAGAATAGTTATTATAGTAATGAGAGAAAACTTGGAGGAGTTATCGAAATATCTAAAAGATATGGTACTA
>CABFPE010002260.1:4975-15623 GCA_900660155.1 Hofstenia miamia
TTACATTAGTTGCTTCAACAAATCCTGCATTATCAAGCTTAACTATTTTAAATTTTACATCTATGTAAGCATTAAGCCAATCATAAGGTATTATATCTGTCAAATTATCAACTGTAAACTTATAATTGTTTGTATTTTGAATATTACCAGCAACAAGGATTATAATTGGAGTCTTGAATTGAAATCTAATGTAGTCATTTCTTTCTAGAATTGTTACACTTCTGAAGTCAGTCATTTCTATTATATAAGAAGGCATAAAAATAATTTCACAACAGAGAACTTTGGTTTTTTTTAAGAAAGTCATTCTTCACTGGAAAGTTCCTTTCCCATAAGAAGGCATGAAATCTATTTCACAACAGAGAAGTTTGGTTTTCCTGAAAAAAAATCATTTTTCATGGTAAAGTTCCTTTCCCTTATGAAGGAGAGAAATTAATTTCACAGAAATTTTAAAAATTTGGTCAAACTTCTGGGGCTCATTCTTAGAAAACGTCTTTAATAACATTTGCATCTCCATTCCCTTTTGTTCATTTGTAATTTCTGAGCTGAATTCAATAGGTTTATTAGTTACTTTTGGTGTTTTATTATTGTTTGTTACCTGTGGTTTATTGAAGTTAGTCTCTTAAGGGACAAATTGTTTTCTTTAAGGGGAGAGCATTCTCTCCCTGCGGGTAATAAAATTAACCCTTAAATAGTTTTCATAAGTTTTCTTTGATTTAGTCATGTCTATATTAGAAAAAAAGACTTTCTTTTTTGCAATTCTAAAAATAATTTTATTTTATTAAGAATAATTTTATTTAATTAAAAAAATTCTATTTTATTAAGAATCATTTTATTAATTTAAAAATAATTTTATTTTATTAAGAATAATTTTATTTAATTAAAAATGCCAAATGAACATGATTATCATTTAATTTAATAATTTGATTTTCACTATCAGTAATGCATATTCTTATTTTGCTTAAATCATTTGTGTTGATTTTTGTTAAAATTTTGCGCAAGGGTTGGTTTGTAAATGGATAACTTGATACTAAATCATTTGTAGGAAAAGTAAATACTATGTCACTAGAATTTCCATTATATATACTCTCACTTATCCGAGAACAATGAATTAAAATGTTGTCAATTCCTTTTGTAATGTTAGGAACATGATTTGATTGCATACTTCCTGTAAATTGCAGTATATTATTACTAATATCATCTACATAACCTAATAACTCACCAAATTTTTCACTAAAGCTTAACAGTATCTTAGTATGTAAGAAAAAATGCACCTTATAAGTATTCTCATTAAATATAATATCAACATATTTATCAGTATTATCTTTTGATCCATGACCATTTGCTATAATTTCATTATTTATATATGCTGATATATCTTTTTACTGATAAATACTATCATAAATACCACCACTGTCATTTCCAGCATTTTTAGAAGAAGTAAGTAATTCTAAGTGATCCATTAATTGTGAAGGATCATTGTAGTAGAAAACACTTTGACCCTTAATTATCTTTTTAACTTTTTGATTTTTGCGATTACCTTTAACTTCAGCAAGTTTTACCAGATTCCTAAATACTCTCTTAGACTTTTCAGTGTATCAATCTTGTTTTTTATTATATCTCTTTGTTAAAAGATCTATGAATGATTGATCAATTGGCTCAGAAATAATTGGTTTTCCATAAGGCATGCCTTTTTGATCTACATAGTAAGCTTCCAAAATATATTCTCTATATAATTTATCCATATCTATAAATATAAGACTTCTTATTATTTTTAATTGCAGATAGAGTACATCTATGCTTGAGTCCTTTTCCTTGAATATTTACTTCATTAGATTCATTAGAATCAACCAATTGAGTATTTTTCCTAACAAAATCAATAAATTTTCTGTATTTATTTAATTCTTTCCCCTTTCTTACTAAGATATCATAATGTGCATTATTTTCTCTATGTTTATCAACAACTTCATTATATTCATTAATAATTTCATCATAATGTGTTTTCTAGTCATTTAATAAATTTGTTTTTGTGCCAATTTTCTAATTACAAGTTTCAACTTACCATTTTTCTTTTCCAATATTTTATTTCCTTATGTTAAATTTGTCTTTATTAGGCCATTATTCTTTATAATTGCATATATTTAACTATTTCTTCTCTTTCAGAATCATTGAATGTTTTAAGTTCATTTGGGAAAATTAAGCTCTATTTTTTTCGAACATATATATCAAAATTGGTTTCGATTTGTGCAGCCTTTGTTTCTGTTTCTCCAAGTGAACTCTCATCTCCAAAGAACTTTCATCTTCTAACTGTTGTAGATTGTATGGCTTTCAGTAATCTTGAAACTGGAATGGATTTTTCTTCATTTCAGCTAATTTATTTGTTTGATCCCTTAGATTTTCTTTAATGACATTTGTTTGATATGAAATAGTTTTTGTAATAGGTTTGTAACTTTCTGGCAAGTTGTACTGAACATCATTTTGTTGGTTGATGTAGTCCCACTTTTGTTGTAAAGTTTTATTTTCTTGCTTACTGACTTCATCTTCAAGATTTACTAGTTTTCTATATTCATTGTAATCTATTATTATATAATTACTTTAGAAAAATTTTTTTGACCCATATCTTTTTTAATACAGAACATATAGTTCCTTTGCTAATGCAATACAGAACCTATAGTTCCTTTGCTAGTACAATGCAGGACACTTTTCTATGTTTGTATACAGTGCGTATAGAAAAAAATGGCGAATTTCAAATGCTATTAACTTTTCAATACTTCAATAGAACGCCACAATATTTGCACTGACATTTAGTAGATAGTTGCGGATTTATCTTTCTGATCGATATTCATTATTGATTTAGTGATTTAATTACAAAATGGCGAAGAATGATGATCTCGTAAGAGATATTGTACGTCTCTATTTCAAAAATGCCAAATCTCCAACCCAAACTGTACGTGCGTATCACACATAAAATGGCCTGAAACTCCACGTATTCAATAAATGCAAGGTCAGACAAATAATAAAGAAGTACAAAGATGGATATATTTCTGTCAAAGCATACCTGGCTGAAAGATTTTCTGAAAACAGAGTGATAAATCGTCTAACTTAAACCCCATGGATTTCTTCTTTTGGGGTATTTAAAATATCTAGTTTACTGTGACGAAATGTTCAATGACCTCGATCAACTGAAAGCCAAAATAACGCGTTGCACTGCTTCTCTCACTCAAGATTTATTGGCTCGAGTTGTTGATAGTGTTCCTCTTCAAGTGATTATTGACTGTCATGATCAACATATTGAAAAATATGACTGTTCTTCATAAATCCGCGTTATTGTTGAATATACTTTTTTGTTCACGTTACTTTTTGACGAGTATACAATATATTATTAACATTTAAAATTCGTCATTTTTTTCTGGACGCACTGTATTACAAAGTTTCATTAAAATTTTTGTGTACTGTTTTCTTTTCGTTATTTACAAAAAGAAAGTCATAATTAGGCGGACTTTGCTCTCTACAAATTAAACTTTAAAATAGGTCTGGATTAAAAGAATTATCCTTAGCAATTGAATTTTTGTCATGATTATCAACAGGAGTGTATAAAACCATGTGTATACAATTTGTTCTTATTTTCTTTGGACATTGTAATAAGATTGTGAAATATATATTGCTGATATGTTATGATGACGACCATCAGTGAAATGATTTGAAATTTTATTCTATGCCTTTTCTGGGGCATTGAGAAGGTAATCAAAGATAACAATTTTCCAACCTGTTGTTGTGTGTTCATTAGTGTTTTTTAGAAATTCTTCTGGTAATATTTCCAAAACATTATAACCTACTTGATTTGATATTATTTTCATTATTTTCTCTAGATGTTGTATTTTTTCTTGATGAAAGTTTGGAGTATAAATATATCACTTTTCATAATATATAAGAGGTTTTAAAATCATATCAATTAATAAATTAGTTTTTCCACATCCTGACTTTCCACATATAAGCATTCTAAAGTCTTCTGGTAAGAAATCTACAGAAGAGTTGTCATTTTTCACTTTTGGATTATCATAATTAGTAATCTTCATTTATATAAGAAGGAGTGAAGTAAATTTCGCGACAGAGAAGTTCACTACTTCTCCTTAAGAAAACCTTTTTTCCACAACAAAGAACAAAGTCCCATAGAGGGGAAGAATAAAGTTTTACTTCTCCATAAGAAAATCTTTTTTCTTTTTCTTTTATAGATGACTATGAATTTAACTTACTGTGTTAAAGAAAAGAAACTAACAGGTTCTATTCCAGGTTCAGGACAATTAATTACAACAAAAATTGAAGAAATATGCTGAAATCAATTTGTAGCAATTGCAGAAGTAAAAAGACACAATTCATTGGTACTAAGAGAAACAATGCTTCCTATGGTGGAGCTCTTGATATTCATGAAGCAATTGGCTATCTTCCTAAACCAAAGCAGTTTTCACACTTCCAAATCATAAATATACTGGACCATATAATCCTTTAAAGAAAAAATTGAAAAATAATGTATAACCATATAATCAAACTGATGCTATTTCTAGAGAACATGATATATGTTATGCTAACACAAACGATTCTCAAGGTAAAGTTAACTGTGATAAAAAAATGTTGAATAATTTAAGAAATGTTAAACCTAAAAATTTTCGTGAAAGATTTGAAAAGTTACTAGTTTCAAATGTTCTTGGTGCAAAACAAATGTTTGGGTTTGGTTTGGGGACAGGGTTTTCTAAAGTGAATCCTGAAAAAACTTGAATTTAAAAGAGAAGGATCTTCTGCCACAGGAAACCTTAGCTAATGAACTTCACAAACCTATTAGAAAAAAATTTAGGAGAAGGCATGAAATTGTAATGCATATAGATGAAATTTGGTGTGCTGACTTTGTTGAATTGCAAAAATTTAGCAGGTGGAATAAGGGTTATAAATATATTTTTTTGATGATTATAGATTTTCAAAATATGGATGGATTATTCCTTTAAAAGATAAGACTGGACCTACTGTTAGAGATGCATAACAAACAGTTCTTACTTGAATTCCAAAATTTCTATGGGTTGATAAAGGAAAAGAGTTTTACAATAAAAATGTTCAAGAACTTCTTCACAAATATAAAATAAAGATGTACTCAACAGAAAACCTTGAGAAAAATTCAATTGTTGAAAGATTTAATAGGACAATAAAAAACAAAATGTGGAAAGAATTCACAAAACAAAATCATTAACAATATTCAGATGTATTTCCTGAAATTTTAAATGAATACAATAATACAAAACATATCTTTATAAAAATGACTCCAGTTAATGCATCAAAAAAATGAAGATGAAGTTTACAACAATTTGTACAATAGAGGTAACCATGTTAGTACTGTTAGAGCTAAATTTAAAGTAGGTGACAGAGTTAGAATAAGTAAACTTAAAAGGAAAGTTTTTGATAAATGTTATGCAACAAACTGGACTGAGGAAATATTTGTTATTGATAAAATAAAATTAACAGACCCTATAATATACAAATTGAAGAATTTAGGGATGAAGACATAAAAAGATCATTTTATGAATAAGGATTACAAAAAACTGATCAAGAAGTGTTTTGCATTGAAAAAAATATTGAGGAAAAAGAATGGACTCTCATTTGTTAAGTGGTCAGGATGTCCTGATATATTTAATAGCTTGATAAAGCAAAATTAAATTTCCTTCATGATCGTCTTGATAATGTTTTGTTTCTTCATTTGAATATTTTTAAAAGCTGTTGTTTGATCCTGTTGTTTATAACTTTCAGTTAAATGATAGGATTTCTTTTATATGTAGTAATAATATTATACATTTTTTTTCCTGAATAGTGTTTTATTTGAATTTTATCATTCATTTTTGTTACAACTGTTTTGATTTTCTGTTCTTTTCTTTTTCTTACTTCTTCCTTTTCCATTTCACATTTATACACTATTGGCTTCTGTTTGGAAGTTTTTTATTGTGTTGTATATTTAAAAGATTCTCTTGATATTAATTTGCAAAATCCTTGACAGATCCTTTTTCAATCTCTTCCAGCATTTTTTCATCTTTCGATGGACCATCAATAAGCAAAGAAATTTTTTGTTTACATTTACTCTTTATTCAATATTATTTTACTTGACTATCTTTTGATCTCAAATGCCTTGTTTCCAGACTATTACAAGTTGTAAATTTTATTTGAATTTTCAAATACTACTTTATATATCTTTCCTTCACTATAGTCACTATTAAGCTTAGCATTGGACGATTTTTAAATTCTTTATGTACTTGTAAATGGTTCAAGTGAATATATTCAAACTTTGTTGTTCTAGATAAAGCAGTATATACTTCTTTTTTATCCATCACATTTATATCATATATATCATAAGGTTCATTGATGTCACATCCTTGAAATTTATATGCTGTTAGACAAAATGAGGGGATAAAATTTTTTTCTGAAATCATCTATAGTAAATGTTAAGTCAATATTTAATTTACTGTATTCATTGTGTATTTCTTTGCTCATCATATTATTCGTTTAAAAGTATCATATTTGAATTGTGGTCTAAAAATCCGTCTAGAATACCTCTGCTATTCCAATGAATATAATCTATGTAGTAAGAGATATTTTCTGTATAGAACTGCAAAGTCTCCAAAATACTAACACGTTCAGGTAATACAATAACAAAATTCTTTTTTTAAAGTGCTTAAGATCTTCTAACTGACTTAATTTTATAATTTTCTCATGCCTATTTGACCATTTTAAGACTTTCATATATTTTAAAAGGTTATCAGCTCCCCTTGATTAGCTTTTGATGCAGTCAATTTTAAATCCTTGTCTAAACTTGGAAATAAATGATTATCTTTCAAAATATGCACTAAAGTTATTGTAGAATCATGCCAACTCGCCGTGATGGCCGTACTTAGAGAAAACTGTTCTTTTCTTAGGTTAAACATAACGCGAGGTTGACATTTTCCAATTCTCTCCTCTACTATAAATGCGTGGTTCATTAACATATTTAATATACCAGAGCCTTTGCAGCTACTTAGTTAACCAAACTTATTTAGATCAAGCAGAGAGATTAGAGAACAGGATCGACGCTCAAATAGAAGCGGCGCACTCTCAGGAACACACTCGCCAGCTGCATTTTACCAATGTGACTGCCAACGTAGTAAAGAGAACAATAATAGAATGGTGGTGTGCATCGTGAACTCAGTGTAACGGTGATTGCAACTACCTAACAATTTAGTGCATTGATTGTTTTTGTTATTACGAGCTAATGCAATAAACGAAATGTCGCAACCATTCTGCTGTGATAGCTTATTATGAGGCCCTACATTTAATAACCCTACATATAGATAAATAAATAANAGCGGCGCACTCTCAGGAACACACTCGCCAGCTGCATCTTACCAATGTGACTGCCAACGTATTAAAGAGAACAATAATAGAATGGTGGTGTGCATCGTGAACTCAGTGTAACGGTGATTGCAACTACCTAACAATTTAGTGCATTGATTGTTTTTGTTATTACGAGCTAATGCAATAAACGAAATGTCGCAACCATTCTGCTGTGATAGCTTATTATGAGGCCCTACATTTAATAACCCTACATATAGATAAATAAATAACAGCCCTTTGTACATGTAAACAATCAATGCCGTCAGCAAGAAATAAGAAATATAAGTCGGCCGAAGGTCTCCCTTACAGAACATTGAGCAACATGTAACAACTATTAAAGTAATCATATGTAATAATCTATAAAGATACAATAGTAATATACATTCCAGTATGACTATTGATAAATCATCCATCATCGTGCAACGTCGTAGAGGTGGTAACAAATAACTCAAGTTTAGTAGTAAGATAATTAACATGTAAGACTCATAGGTCGCGATAACACTATCTGACAAGCAATGACATTTAGGAAAGCTATAACGGCAAAAACTCCTATACCTATTCGTAACCTTAGAGTACAACGTAAACTGGAGGTGGGAGACCACCATACAATTACCCTAGTTTGTATACGTTTAGCTTTCCATTTAAATATACAAAATGACCTGACAATAGAAAACTAATCCAAAGTAGATTTGCTCATCAATTATTACATCCAATGCATTATATTTATAGCACTTTTTGATAAACAATTAAACACTCGACAAGTACCTGCTATTCTTTCTTGTTGACAGTTTTCCCTCGCTTTAATATTTCTGTTAATTTTACGCAACGTCAGCTTTAATTTGACTATGCTGTTTGACCATCTTTTGTTTTGTCAAATACCGTCGAGTATAATTTTAAGTATTAACTGCACAAAACATTTTACAACTGAATAATCAATCCTATCATGATTTACAATTAATCATTATAATCAATAGAAATTTTAGTCTTTGTTTCTTCATTCTTTTCCTCTCATCCTGACCAATCATGATAGTCTTGATAGATTATGTCACAGTACTCTGGGAGTGATGTCCAGAATTCCGCATTGTTGTGTAATGTGCCTTTTCTGTGTTTGATCATAAATGTGAATTCATTTAGGTACTTGATCCACCAGGACACTATTCCGGATTTGTCTCCCGAAAATTTTTTCAACCATGCCAGACTGCTATAATCTGTTTGTACTCTAAACTCCCTTCCTATGAGGAAGTGTTGAAATTTTTTGATGCTTTCAATCAGCGTGATCATTTCTACTTTAGTGGAGCCATAGTTCTCTTCACTGGCCCTCAGCTTGCGGCTGAAGAATTGGATGGGTACTTCTTTCCTGTTTCTTGTTTGTCCCAATGTTGCTCCAATTGCTACCTTGCTTGCGTCGCAATCTAGTATGAATTTCTCATTGTAATCTGGTGTGTTGAGGGAGTGTAATTTCGCGAGCTCTTCCTTGATGTTGTCAAGTTCCTCTTGCTCTTGCCAGGTCCTTACAAATGGTACTGACTTTCTCATCAATCGGGTCATCTTTGCAGTTTTTCCAGCTATATTTGGAATAAAGGTTCTGTAATAATTGAAGAATCCCATAATTCTCTGTATAGCTTTTTTGTTGTTCGGTTTTTCTATCTTTCAGATCATCTCTCTGGCGTTGTCCTTCATGCATATTCTTCCTTTCTCTATCATTCTTCTGAGGAACACTATTTTCTCTTTCAGGATATCACNCACATATATTTCTTTGTTTCATCAGTTAAAATTTCGATTTCACTTGGACAGATCCCTGTTTTATTTGCTAACTCGATTATGCTGGGTCTTCCCAATGTGTGTTGTTGTACCAGCAGTCTTGTGAAGTGCTGTACTTTTTTCGTGGGAGACAGTGGTAAAATCTCTACACTCTGCAATAACCATTGTTTAATATTTGTAGGAATCAGTGCCACAGCTATTTCGAATTTTTTCTTTCGAGCTATTTGTCTCCACTCCTTTCTCATCATTGGCAGTACCAACTTATCGTTATACGTTAACGCAATTGCTAGTACCCAGATAGCTGTTCTTGCTCTGATCTCTGGGGCATTAATTTCTTCGAACATCTGTGTTTTAAAGTTTCTTTTGGCCTCCATCTCATATGCTCTTCTGATTTCATATAACATAGCCTCCGTACTTTTGTGATACTTTTTAGTTGGCGATCTTATATCTATCAACGGCCATTCTTCATGCGTAGGCTTTTCCGCTTTAATTTCCGCCCATACTGTCGCTATCTTCTCCAAATGCTCAGGTGTTTGGTTCATACTGCATTTCAGAAACAAATTTCCAGTTTCTTCTAGGTTGTCCGTTATTCCTAGCAATTCCATCGTGCGTGTTTTATAATACATATCAATTGCGATTTTAGGTTCTACCATGATTCTCTCCGCTGGTGCTATTTCATTAATTTGTAAGTCCACTTTGATGAGTTCAGATATTTTTTTGTACCGCTATCCAGAGTAATCAAGTTATCTAGTTTTATTTCCAAATCTTTTATGCAATTCGGCAAGTCCTCCGATTCCTGTGTTACCACTATTATCACCCTCGTTTTGTATGTCTTAGCTACCTTCAGTGTTTCTTCAATATTATTTTGGAGTTTTCTTGACGCTATTTCATTGTCTTTTGTAAAATACACTATTGTAAGATGGTTCTTATCGAGGTTTACTTGCTCACATTCGTTTATAATCTTGTCTTTGTTTCTGGTTAGCTTCTGTACATCCTTCATCGTGAACTGTTCATCAAACATAATATGGACTGTACTTTTGAAGTATGGTCTGTTAAATTGTTCTTTCATATCCCCTGTATATGCTATTATCATATTACAGGTTGGACGATTCTTCTTATCAATAACTATTGGAATTGCGTAACTTTCGTTTTCTTTGGTGGAAGTACTATTTCGTATTAACCTTTTAGTTTCTGGCAACAGATTATCATAGGAATTGTATCTCATCTTTCTGTTTGCTATAAAATAGGAATGTATTCTATCTCGTCATATTTTTGTCATGCGGCTCTCTCTCTCTTCCGATCACGACGATTTCATTGTTGTTGATGTCTGTCTGTACGAAAAAATTCCTGAGCTTGTTGTTGTGGGGATTGAACTCGTTGACGGTATCTGCGAAGTATCCATGTCGGAGTCATCACTTATAGGTTGTGTATCCCAACTCTCCATAGCTACTGAAGTCATTTCCTCGCCACCCTTTAATTGGTTTTGAGT